>JANAVB010013625.1:0-149070 GCA_029216955.1 Iris pallida | reverse complement strand
TCCCATCGGATACAGCAAACCTCGACGTCCCCGACGACATCCAAAACTCTCAAGATGAGGCGAACTCGGAGGCTGGGGGTACTTTTCCTTCCGAGTATGAATCAGAAGGGAACATACCCACAACCCCCGATGACTTCGCACTACAGGGGTATGATTCGGAGGGCACTTCCTCTCTGCTTCGTCCATCTCTCCTCATGTGACGGTGTTCATGACAGACAGCAGCCAAGGGGGTTCCAGTGATCGCCAATATCGACACTCTGGAGGCCATACTGCTTGCCTTGGTCAAGTCTGTGGGCGAGATCAAAGCAGCCCTTCCCACTCTGCAAGGAGGGACGCCTGGCCAAACAAGCGCGGGTCCCGCATCAATGCGGACTCGAATTCGGCGGCACCAAACCCGGACAATAATCCTCCGAAAACAACGGCCCCCACCGTCGCGGATGAAGCCCGCGAAGCGAGAAAGAGGTGCAGGAGCTCCGAGCCATGTTCCACGCTCGAGAGAACTCTCAAGACCTCAGAATACGGCAACCATACCCTGCTGCATGGAGGGATGTTCCATTCCCACCAAGATATAAGCCGTTCAATATCAATCCTTATGATGGCAAGACCTCAGCAAGTCGGTACATCACTTACTTCGAGGTCACCACCGACCATCTGCCCCATGACGACGCCATTCTCACACGATTATTCATCGGGCATTGAAGGAGTCGCCTTCGACTGGTATCGCAACCTGCCGGACAACTGCATCCACTCCTTTGCCGGCTTCAAACGCATGTTCTTGGAGAGATTCTACGAAGTAGGGCAGGACATCACCATGTCCACCCTCATGGACGTCGTCCAAGGAGAGAAAGCTGACAAGGAACTACATCGAGCGGTTCCGCCAAACCGCCATAAAGTTGCCCTCTAGAAATCCAGATTCCTCCTTGATTGAAATTTGCCAAAAGAGACTCCTCCAACAATCAGTCTCTGGATGGGCGAAAGTCAATTCAAGGACTGGAAGACGTTCATCATCAGCGCCATAAGCGCCGAAGAACGATTGAAGAAGGCTCGCCAGCTGGGATTGCACATCTCGGACGAGAGAACAAGGACAAGCATCCCAACAACGATAATGGGGATAGCCCCTCCAACAATCGGGACAGCAAAGGAAAGCAGGCTATGGT
Source organism: Iris pallida (assembly GCA_029216955.1). NCBI lineage: Eukaryota > Viridiplantae > Streptophyta > Magnoliopsida > Asparagales > Iridaceae > Iris > Iris pallida. The sequence goes on along the minus strand of JANAVB010013625.1, from coordinate 147,913 downwards.
GGCCGACACGGCACAGAAATCTGAGCCAAAGTCGGCAGACAAATAATGGCCGTAAATCTCTTACTCCTTCGAAGACGGTCACGTCAAGCCCGTCTTGGACATGCTCATACAAGGGAACAAAATTCAGCTTCCTCCACCAAGACGGGAACTGCGGCCGGCAGAGATGGAGAATCCAAAGTACTGCCATTATCACCGCTACGTCTACCATGCTACACACGACTACTACCAGCTAAAACGGTACATCCAAAATCTCATTGATTCGAACGCTCTGGCTATCGATTTCGAAGAGGTAACCGTGGCAGCCAATATGGTGTCCATATAATTCGGCAGCTTTCCTCCGACGAAAACTCAAGACGGGGTGGTCCCATCCCTCTGGCGACAATGGAGATTACTAATCTTCCACCTCCCCGAGATCAGGCTGCTGGTTTGGTGCCCCTCACCACATCACGAGGGAGGTCATGTGGATCCATCCAGACTTGGTATTAGAAGTGACTCAGCCCACATCGTCTTCTATCTGCAAGAAAAAGAATGGAAAAATCAGATCCTGCCGCACAATCTCGGCAGATATCGAGGAAGCTACAGCCGTCGTCACGCGGTCTGGGGCGCAATCCCAACCTGTGGTTGACAACCCAGTGGAAGATCATCAACCCACTACAACTGATGCTCCGGGGCCGGCTCAGCCTTCGACGACCGACAAGCCTAGGCCGAGGGAGACTCGCTTCGACAAATCCCTCCGAAAAAGGCAGTCCAAGGGCTGGAGAGGCCCTACAACTTCGACATCTTGGCACAATTAGCCAACACACCGGCCAAGTTGTCATTATACGAGCTCCTGAGACTCTCCAAGGATGTTCGTGCGGCTTTAAGCGATGCACTCCAAAACGCCGACGCATACCTGGCTCAAGTTACCCTCACGGGAGAAAACCCACCTGCAGATCTCCAAGACAGCGCCTGCACAGGAGCAATGCCCAACATCGTCTTCACTCTGTAGGACATGCTCATCAAAACAAATCTGCACGATCGCCCACTATACTACACTGGATACATCGGCGACGTAAAGGTGGATCGGATGCACATTGATCCTGGCTCTTCCATAAGCATTATCCCGAAGGGTCTGCTACATCATCTCCGCATCCCAATGCACCGTCTGACGCCTACAAGCACCGCCATCAGCGGGTTCAATTCGGACAGAAGCTACCCTATTGGAAAGATTCGTCTGAAGTGTCAAATTGGCGACCTCCAATCCGAAGTCACCTGCTATGTCATCGATGCAGACACTTCTTACAACATTCTCTTGGGGCGCCCGTGGATACACGATTATATGATCGTGCCTTCCACGCTGCACCAGTGCTTCAAATATGTCGACAAACACGGCTTCGCAAGGACGAATTTGCTGATATTGATCCCTTCAAAGGGGTCGAATCTTACTACTCAGACTCCTGCCTGTATGAAAAGTCGAAGAAGCATCTAGGTGAAGGAGATGTACAAGCTAGTACCGAGACAGCCACAGAATCAGAAGAGCCTCTGACGATCCACCTCCAAGCTCGCAAACCGGGCAGGTCCGCACCCCTTACTGCCACTCTACGTAAGGACGCAATCAGCCTCTCGGCACAAGAAGAACAGATGATAATCCGGCTGCCAAGGTCTGGCCAAGTGCCAAGATCCACAACGGGGCCACTAACAATCAGACTGCCGAGGGTCGGTCAGCCCCAAACGGAGAAGCTCAATCTCTCCGACAAGCCACTGACGATACGCCTTCCCAAGAAGGGTCGTCATCCCTGTACAAGGTCTGACACTTCCAGCGAACCAGCCACTCCCCTTCCCACAGCGAGTACCAAACTGGGGGTCGCTAGTCTGCCAACAACTCCACGCTCGGCACCATCAGCTGAACCGCTGACGATCAAACTCCCCAGGTCATCCTCTCAGTCTTCATTCACACAGGGGGTAGTCGAAGAGGAACCGGAGCTGGCTAAGTATGTGGCTGCCCACACTGATGTTCCCTCCACAGATGATGTAATCCCTCTAGAAAAGATACCTTACTTCATCAATAAAGGGTTATCTTTGAACTACCTCGAGCTTAATAAGCTTTGTACAATGTACGCTATGGAACACGGTATAGGCACTCACCTACACACACAAGTGACAAATGTCTACACCACAATCCAGCTTACTCCAGCAGAAGACGCTTACCGAATAGTCGAGGGAGGGGACCATCCAATCATATTCGGCCGGAAGGACGATCCACATCCCTTTACCATAGAAGAAGTCGACCTTGGATCGGATGCCGGGAGACTACCTCTATATCTTTATAGCCCCCAATCTAAATACCTCATGCAGAAGCAGGGGTATGATCTGGAAACGACACCGGGTTTGAACTATGGTACTGGACGACGATTACCTTTGAAACCCCGGTCCTGGCTGGTAAACTACGGGACTACTATAGCAAGACTCGATATGGATTAGGGTATGTGACACCCACGACGACCCCTGAAAGTTTAGATAAAGAATGTGACTGGCATTCACATTCGACCGGGTTACCAACTTCTGACTCAGATACCAGCATCGGAGACGTATTCAGACAAGTCCTGTCAGTCAACATGGGATTCGCCGACGCTTATGAAGAAGATGAAGACATTCCAGAAATTCTCGAGCTAGAGCCGTGGGCCCAACAGCTAGAGAACAATGGAAAAAGCGTTTCGAGCAAAGAGAACCTCCCATTGAGGATGAGGTCATACAAGTTAATCTTGGTGATGAAGCCTCCCCGAAACCAATCTTCATTAGCCAGAGTTGACAAATGAAGAGCGAGAGTCGCTGCTCCAACTCGTCAAAGAGTATATCGATGTGTTCGCCTGGAGCTATGAAGATATGCCAGGATTGGACCCCGAGATCGCACTCCATAAACTCAATATTCGTCCGGATGCAAAACCTGTCAAGCAACAGCAACGACGGTTTCGCCCCGATGTCATGAATGTTATTGAAGTCGAGGTCAACAAACTGATAGCCAGCGGCTTCATTCGCAAAGAGCAGCATCCAGACTGGGTAGCCAACATCGTACCAGTTCTCAAGAAGAACGGGAAGATCGAATATGCATTGACTTCCGGAATCTGAATGAGGCCTGCCCTAAAGATGAATTCCCTCTCCCTATCACAGATATCATGATCGACAACACCTGCAGCTTCGAACGTATGTCCTTCATGGATGGCTTCTCAGGATACAACCAGATCAAGATGTTCCCTGACGACGAGAAACATACATCATTCCGAACACCAATTGGTACATATTGCTACACCTTATGCCTTTCGGTTTAAGGAATACGGACGCCACTTACCAGAGAGCTATGAGCATCTCTTTAGAGACCACTTGCGCAAGACAGTGGAGTGCTACGTCGACGACATCGCCGTCAAAAGCCGTTCGAAGGAAGATCATCTGCAAGATCTCAAGACAGTGTTCGACCTAATGCGAGCACACAACTTAAAGATGAACCCTACTAAATCATTCTTGGGTGTCTCCAGTGGGAAATTCCTGGGTTTCGTCATCACCTCTCAGGGCATTCACATCGACCCCGAGAAACGAAGGCAATCATGGAGATGGGTCCCCCGAGAAATCTTCGCGAACTCCGAGGCCTCCAGGGCAGGCTAGCTTACATCAGGAGATTCATCTCTAATCTCTCCGGACGATGTCAACCATTCACCCATCTCATGAAGAAGGGAGTCTCTTTCGTATGGGATGAGGAATGCCAGCACACTTTCGACAGCATCAAAGAATATTTGTCAAACCCACCAGTCCTGGTAGCTCCCGTTGCTGGAAAGCCATTCCTGCTCTATGTGCGAGCTATGGAACATTCTCTTGGTGCCCTACTGGCACAGAACAATGACGCGGGCCACGAACAAGCTATATACTACCTCAGTCGAAAGATTGGGCCAGAATACCGATACACAGCGTAGAGAAGGAATGCCTGGCTCTCGTGTTTGCCATCCAGAAGACGCGACACTACGTCACGGGACAAACCATCCACGTGGTATCGCGGATCAACCCCCTCAGGGTCCTCATGACCAAACCTGGGGACTCAGCTCTCGCCTTGCCACCTGGGCGATATTACTATCACCATACCACATGATCTTCGTCCCGCAAAAGGCTGTTAAAGGCCAGGCTCTGGCAGACTTTCTAGCGGCCCATCCTGGTTCGGAGACGACTAGGATATATGAGAGATACCAGACGAGATCACCAGTTCAAATGCAGTCTCCCATGATGCCATATGGCGAATATTCTTCGACGGCCTCAAGAACTGGACCCAAAGGCAACATCATCGCTGGAGTTGGAGTGGTGCTGATCTCTCCCTCCGGCTTGGTGATCAATCGGGCCTACTCACTCACAGAGCCCTGTTCAAATATGGCCGAATACAATGCCTTGGTCATTGGCCTTCGGCTTGCAAAGGAGCTGGGGGTAGAGTATCTTGAAGCATACGGCGACTCACAGTCAATAGTCAATCAGATTCGGGGGACGTACGAGGTCCGCCACGAAGACATGATCCCGTATCATCGAATAGCAATCGACATCATCTCGTCTCTGGAAGGATTCTTCATAGAACATGTTCCCAGGCTCCAGAACATTGAGGCTGATGCACTATCTGGTTTGGCCTCTTCCCTAGCTGTGCCAAATTACGCTCGTCATCAGGTCGACATAATAGGCCATGAACTGATCTGTCCTAAGGATAACATTCGATGCATTGAAAGCTACTCCGCTTTTTCAGTCGACGAAGCACCAGACTGGAGACAGCCGTTCATCGACTTCGTAGTATACGACATCCTGCCAGAGAATCTGAAGGAAGCTACTTCTATCAGAAGACGTTCTCTCAGATTTTTCTATGATACGGAGACGAAAATGCTGTATCGCCGATCCTGTGATGGGTTGCTCCTTCGGTGTCTATCAAATATGGAAGCCAAGGAGCCGTACGCGAGGCCCATGATGGTGTCTGCGGAGCCCATCAACCTGGCCCGAAACTGCATGACCGCCTTCGCCGAATGGGCTATTACTGGCCCACGATGGTTGCAGACGCAATAGATTATGCACGAAAGTGCAAAGCCTGCCAAATCCACGCGACTTCATCCACCAGCCATCTAAATTCATACATCCGACTGTGGCCTCCTGGCCATTCGAAGCATGGGGTATGGACATCGTCGGCCCAATCTCCCCACCTTCGTCCAGAGGACACCGATTCATACACGCAATCACCGATTACTTCTACAAATGGGCGGAAGCCATCCCATTGGCAGAGGTGAAAACTTCAAACATGATCAGCTTCCTTAAGCATCATGTCATCTACCGCTTTGGACTGCCCCGAAGGATCATTCACGATAATGGGCCACAGTTCGCAAGCCATGTGTTTTATCGGTTCTGCGAAAGCACCAATTCAGAACATTGCTTCGACACCCTACAACCCAGCAGCCAACGGGTTAGCAGAAGCATTCAACAAAACCATAATCAAGCTACTCAAGAAATTCGTCTCCTCTAACAGGCGCGACTGGAACGAGAAGCTCGGCGAATGCTTATGGGCGTATCGCACCACAGTTCGAACAGCCACCGAGAATACACCATTTTCCCTGGTGTACGAGTGAAGCAGTTCTCCCATTAGAGACTCAGATCCCCTCACTTCGCGTCGCCCTCACACATCAATTGACGACAGACGAAAACCACCATCGCCGACTACAGGAGTTGGAGACCCTAGATGAAAAACGCCTGTTAGCTCTACAGCGAATCGAACTATATCAGGCCAGAATCTCCGGAGCTTTCAACAAGAAGGTCAAGGTCAGAACATTCCAAGTAGGCGATCTCGTTCTGGCGGTTCGGAGGCCGATGGTTATGACGCATAAAACCGTCGGTAAATTCCAACCAAAATGGGAAGGCCCGTTCATCATCGAAGCTGTCTTCTCCAACGGCGCCTACCGCCTCGCAAAACAAAATAGACTTGCTCATGTTGCCCATCAACGACAAGTTCCTGAAGAAGTATTATGTCTGAAACAAAATCCTCGAGACATCTCAGAGTGTCGAGTTATGTACCTCCCAGAACCACTGAACTTACATTCTGGTCCTATGCATAGAGTCATGTACCCGCTGGTACCCTGAACTCATTCCATATTCTACAATCATTCGAGTCACGTGCCCGCTGGTACCTCTGAACTCATCCTCACATTTTCTAGATCAACGAGTCACGTACCCGCTCGTACCGCTGAACTCACTCTCACCACTCTCTAGATTCCCGAGTCATGTACCCTCTCGTGCCGCTGAACTCACATCCACAACATCCAAGATTATCGAGTCATGTGCCCGCTGGTACCACTGAACTCACACTTTCATAATAACGAGTCATGTACCCGCTGGTGCCCCTGAACTCACATCCCGGTCACTCTTTCAGATAGTAAGTCATGTATGATCATACCTCTGAACTTTCTTCCTATAAGAGATCCTCCCTCATAATCCACTACCCGCACTCCCAGTGCACAAAAAAGGGTAACGGGTCCACAAACTTCCAAAATGACCATGTCGATGCTACCTCTGAGTCGTTCCACTTCCGCCAAAAACAAATCACCCCCTACATAAAACTTCCATGTCCTCATTACCTCTGATACGTTTTATGTACCCCCTCTTCATTGAGCCCACTCCTACCATGTCCTCATTACCTCTGAGTGGGAAGGCTCCGTAGTAGAAACCTTCATACTTGCCATGTCCTCATTACCTCTGAGTAAGTATGTCGGTTCCCTTTCAACCTATTATCTGTACCCACAACCGGAGTACGACAAGGATAATAGGTCCATAAATGTCCTCTGTTGACCACAAATGTCCTCTGTTGACCACAAATGTCCTCTGTTGACCACAAATGTCCTCTGTTGACCACAAACGTCCTATGTTGACCACAAATATCCTCTGTTGACCATAAATGTCCTCTGTTGACCACAAATGTTCTCTGATGACACAAATGTCCTCAGTCGACCACAGATGCTGTACTGGGTCTCCAGTACACGCCCATCCCTTCCCTATCATGCCTGGGAGCCCAGTTGCTCCCTGGTATTCTCCCGAATAACAAAAACTTCTATAGCTGTCTTATCACGAAGTTGTTCTAGGTATTCCTCTCCAAAACTTGTTACTCGTACCTAAAACCAAGGTACGCCCAGGGTAACAGGTCCATAAATAATCCTCCAGCAGGTCCAATTCCATAAACCACAAGTACAAGAAAGAGAAGATGAGTTAAAACATGCTCATTTATTCAAAATTTAAAGTGCTACATCATTTGGGATCACATCCCTTACAAAATGAAGACAAAAAGAAAAAAACAGCAAAAGAAAAACAGAAGACTGATTACTGCTCCGGGGCACATAACGCCATGAGACGGTCCGTCAGCAAGGCAACCGATCGCTCAAGCCTCTGTTTAGCTCGACGCTCCGCTTCTTGGCTCAGCACCGCCGCATCATCCAGATGAGCATGAGCTTGCCAGTTGTCTTCGAATTTCTTGAAAGCCCACTCCAGGTTAACAGAAGATCGGGAAATCCTCTCGGCCTTCCGAGCGATTGATTCATGTTCCGCACGAGCAGCCCCCAGCTCTGACTCTAAGAAGGCCAACTCCCTCTGAAGTGCGAGAATCCGCTCCTTCGTGTCAGCTATTCCACGAGAAGCAGACTCTTTCCGAGCCCTACAAGCTTGACTTCGACGACCCAGCCTGTCATACGAAGCAGAAAACTTGTCAAGGTCCCCCTTCACAACTGGCCCAGCAGTATCTCGAGCAAGCTTGATCCTATCCCGAGCAGCAATAAGGAAGCCCCGCTCCCGTTCAATCGCCAGGCAAGCCAGCCTGCCGTATCGCCAGCAATTGGGTCACGAGCTGATCAGCCTCTGCCAACTTGGGCTCCAGGAGCGCAGCTAACCCCATCCCGCCAGGAAAGCCTTCAAAGTGTCAATCTGACCCCGAGAGCCCCGCAGAGACAGAGAAAAAGGGATCCCCCGTTCTACGACAGCATCTATGCCCCTCTTTAAGTGGCGATAGAAGCTGTCGACCACATCCTGTGTCACCTCGTCCAGAGCCTCCGAAGAAGCCGCCGTCAACGGAGTGCAGCTGGCAACACTGAAGAAGACGTAACAGAATCTGCCACTCCTGCCACAAGGGAAACAAACACCGCACGGAAGGATGCATGAACAGCGGCCAACTCCTCTTCAGCAGCCCGCAGAACTTGAATGCTCGGCAGGGTCGAGAAGTCAATCTCCGAAGCCGTATAAGCAGCAGAGGATGAGGCGGAGACCATCGCCAGCTCCATTCCCATCTGCCCGGAGCTGGCGGAAGGCCCCTCGACATGAGACGGTGAAGGAGAGAAACGCTCCTTTCCCCAGATCGCGGCAGGCCGAGCCTTCCCCAAGAACATCCGCTGTGGGAAGTAAAGGGTCAGGACCTGCAGGGCCAAGACAACCATGAATCGATTTGACCCGGAGGATATGTTGATAGAGCAAATAAGCCCCCTCACTAGTCAATATTTGGCTTATCTTACCAGCAGAAGAGTGTGGAGGCTGAGGTTCGCCTACAGCCACCGCAGCCTCTTCACCAGCAGCCTTCTAGTTGAATATGATAGGCTCCTCCGCCCCAGCACCCTCGGGAGGGGATGCGACAAGATCGGCGTCGCTTTGCGGAAATTCAGCAATCTCGGAGACAGGCCCGAGGAAACCTTCGTCACCCCGGACCGGGGCCTCGGCAACTTGGGAGTCCTCAACCGCCGCTGAAAGAGCCCCCGCAGAAAGGACCGCTGCACACATGTCACTAATTAAAGCAGCAAGGGCCGGATCAACTCCAGGGGCAGCAGACGGTTCATGAGAGCCTGGTTCGTCAGACGCCTACGAAGAAAAAATGATTAGTTCATATCTCCAAGAGAAAGAAAACCACAACAAAGAGATGGTGCCAACATAGTCTTACCTCCGGAACATCGTCAGCATCTTCACCCTTCTCCGTAATAAGTAGCCTATGAGGTCTGACCGTAGCTCTCTTTACGGAAAAGGCTACTCCTCCGCCAGTAGACTCACGCCTGCTTCGCTTACGCGAGGGACCAGGCACGGCAGACGGTGGTTCTATCCTCACCACCTCCGATACAGATGGCAACTGATCTACCACCTCATCTAATACAACCGACGGTTGATCCGTCATCATCTCATCTGCCATGATGGGCGGCTAATCCGCCGCTGCTTCACCATCAGAAGAGAGAGAATCCTCGACGTCCCGCTCGTTGTTTTCCTCAACTGTGTCGAAGGACTCGGAATCGGGCGTGGGAACCCTATTCGCCCCTTTCTTCTTTGACCTCGACACCGTAGCCTTCTCCGCCAAACGAGTGGCCACGATGAAGCTAGTCCTCGGGTCAAAATCGATGGGAGGATGGTTTGCCGTGACATGATATAAAGCCGCCATATGCAAGATTTCCCCTATCACGTTTGCTGCAGGAACTGAGAAACTAGTTCGAGTATGACAAGTGTCATAGTAGCTCCATGCCCTGATACCATCAAGAATGCTACCCTCAAATCCCAGGCAGGAACTGGGACGCCCAAGGAATATTTGACTATACCCAAATTGACGGGCAAACCTACTGGGCAAGTAGGGCTCCAAGTACACAGTGTTGCGATTGCGATAAACTAAATGCGCCAGCGAATGTTACGCAGCCAGAAACGCATCTTCTCAGGTAAGAAATGAGGAGATCCAACGCCATCAACATGGACACTCCTCACTTCCTGGTCGGTAAAATGGAAACGGACACGAAAAATCATATCCGTCCACCCTCGCCAGCATCCTCCGACACGCCGGTATGGTACTATATTCCCAAGGCTGATGGTGATACCTGAAAAGAAAAGCGTCGTCGTCCGTAACGCCGTCTCCCGTCCCAGGTCATCAAAGACCGATAATGCAACAACAGCCACCCCAGCAGGTAATGATAAGGCAGCTCTATACGTTCAAAGTCCATCACCACGTCACGAGTAATGACCTTGGACGAAAAGGCGCGAAGACCAAGATGAATGCTGCACACCATAGCGGGAAGAAGAGCCAGCCTGACCCCAAAGGCCAACTTCACGGCGGGAAGAATAAAGTGACGGCCGATCCTCTCGATGGAACCTGCCCCCCTGAGACCACACAATTGCGCAGCCACACCATTAAAAAACCTGCCAAGAGTGCCTTCTCTGACAGTCGTCGAGTACCATAATAAAAATAGCTGAAGAAGTCAATCTGGCTCCCAAACTTATCGCCCTTAGACTTCGACCTCCTAGCAGTTGACACCAAGCTTTCTACTTCCCTAGGAGTTTGACGATCTCGGGAAGTAACTCGGCCAGCAGCACTGAATTTAAAAAGATAAGAGACCCAAGAGTTGGTATGGGGAGTATACCCTTCCAAGCTATCATTTTTCTTGATAGCCGTTTGATGGCAGGTACTATGGTGACATAACAGTTCTTGGTACACAGCGACGAAGCCTGGGAATCGTCGATCTAGATCCTGGAACTCCTCATTCGTTGGAGTGTATGCCTCGAAGGGCTCGTCTCCCCAGGAAAGCTTGGAGACAGCATACATCTCATGAAGAGCGAGCCCCAACTCCCCTACAGGTGTGAAGAAAGTTCCTGTCCGATGGTTATACATCTCCAGAAGGGCCATGAACAACATATTAATGGGCAATCCGTGGCTGGTACCCCGGATAGCATCATAAAGATTGACTTCTCGTAAAAATGCCTCGTATTTCCGTAGAATCTACGAGGTCAGGTTAGCCCACGGGGGAATGGGGTGTAGCCAGCCCACCAGTGCCAATCTGCCAACAGGATAGGACCCTTTTTGGGCAAGCTGGCTCAGGAAGGTATCAGCCTGAGAAAATGAAAGTTAGGACCGGGTGTTGATGAAGGTACCCGGAGCTAACCCCATCAGATCGACTGGCCGGATCCTTGATTGTGCGTACTGACCCAGTAATTTTATTATAACGAATTTTACCCACGAACATCTCTGGTCTGGTTGGAGTGAGGGGGTCTGTCATCTGCCTGTCCAAAACGATCATGTTGAACCACGCAAAAGGGAAATGACGCTTCATAATGGAGATATGAATCGATATTCCGTCCAGATTGAAATCCTAACTCTCGGAGACATCCAGCACTCGGGAGTTTTTTATGATCAACGCATCCCCAAAGAGGAAGACCGGCCTTAGATGCTTCCCATTAGGCATCCCGGAGCTCATCATGTCACTAAGAAATTGGAAAGATTGGACCCTGATAGCATTTAGTCGCTCTAAAGGCTCATCAACAAGGAGCTGCTCTGACACTTGATGAACTAAATCGTCCCGTCGCACATCCGTAGCAAGTTGATTCGAGCCAATCAGGAGTTCCCCCGCAGGATTTACTGGCAGATTTACTGAAGAGAGAAGAAAGAAATAAGATCAGAAGATAGTTAAAACAAGAAGCATTTGAAAGAACCAGATGAGTCCATGCGGCTCCGAGTCAGACGAGTCCATGCAAATTAAGTTCAGATGAGCTTATGAAGCTTCTACAGTTTGGGTTCAGAAGGGCCTATGCGGTTCAAGGTTCACATGGACTCAACGAACAAACCTAGACGCTGATGCGGCTCAGTTTCAGGTGAGACTATACGGTTCAAAGTCCACACAGACTCATGCGGCCCTGAACAGATAGAGTCACGCGGCTACAAGCAGATGAGCTCATGCGGTTCAAAAGTGAACTACGCTCATGCGGCCCAAACCAAAATATATATGCGGTTCAGATCGAGTATGACAAGCTCATGCGGCCCCCTGGGCGAAGTGCTTATGCGGTCATATCGACGAAGCTTGTACATACGGCTTGTGCATAAATTATACAGCGGAGCCATGGCACTTAGGGTTCTAAAGCAATGCCCTTACCAGCAATCGGTAGATGAACGTCGGGATGAATTGACTATATGATACTTGTGATAATTTAATATGACACATGAAGACTACAGTCAGTACAAGCCAGACGACAGCTCGTACCTGCAATGCAACATATCTTTGAGTATGTATTTTATAATTTTATTGAGTCTAGATTTATGTAAACTGAGCTGTGCTGAGCATCTGAGACTTAACCTATACCCATACCCCAAAATCATAAGCTCCACGCAAATCAAAAAGAGCCAATTTACCCATTGACCCATTCTGTGCTCTGGAGACAGAGTTCGGGCCGAACTCTGCCTCCACACAGAGTTCGGGCCGAACTCTGTCTCCTAAAAATTAGCACCCTAATTTTTAGGGTTGGCTGGTTGCAAGTTGTCCAACGGCCAAATTTTTGAATATTCTAACCAGAATTCTGGCCGAATTCTGCCTACCTAGTATCCTATAAATAGGCCATGAATTCTCTCATTTTCAATCATCCAATCTTCTCATCTCTTCTCTCTAAAGCTCTATACAAGCCATACCCTTCTTCATCTACTAGCCACAAGCTCCCTAAGCCTCAAGTGCTCAGTACTTTTCAGTTAGGAGTTTGTGCAAGAGTTCAAGAAGTCGCTTGGAAAATTCCAAGCATCGCCACTACGATCTTTGTAAGAAGTTGACGTGCTCTTCTGAAGAAAATGTACGGGGTGTAACTACTATTTCACAAATAGTGGATTTAATCTGAGCTAGAGTTCTCAGGCCTGGACTAGTCCTCCACTAGGAAAACCAGGTTAAAAATCGGCTGTGTTTGCGTATGCTTTCTTGCTCCTTATTTATTTCCGCATTTACTCTGATTACTTTCAGTTTGTGAAAGAGTTTAATTTTTTATTGGCTATTATTGTCATAAACTCTATTCATCCCCTCTAGAGTTGCCATCTGTTCTTCAATTGGTATCAGAGCTCTGTTCTCTCTACAAGGACTAACATCCTAGAGCTGATACATGGCAACCACACAATCCATGATTTCAATCACGGTGAAGGGCAGTCCACTCATAGGCCTCCCCTATTTGATGGAACGAACTATACCTATTGGAAAACAAGGATAGCTTTTATCTCAAGTCACTAGACTTCGACCTGTGGACCATCGTCACCGATGGTTACAAAAAGCCCGCCAGGATAGTTGTCAATGGCGATCTCGTTAAGAAACCACATAAAAAATATTCTGACGAGGAGAAGAAACAGGCAAGTCTAGACGCGAGAGCTATTAATGCTTTATTCTGTGCTATAGATAGAAATGAGTTCAACAGGGTCTCAACATGCACCACCGCTCATGAAGTATGAAGACTTCTAGAAGTGACGCATGAAGGAACCACCCAAGTCAAGGAGTCAAAAATAAGTCGTCTTACTCAAGAATATGAGGCTTTCAAGATGAAGCCAAATGAGACAATCACACAAATGATTACAAGATTCCTCGACATCATCAACCCCTTGTCTTTTTTGGCAAACAATATACAACATCAGAAGATCCGCAAGATACTTAGGGGGCTACCCAAGATTTGGAACCCTAAGGTGACAGCCATCATAGAAGGAAATGATCTCACAACTATGTCCATGGAGACTTTGATGGGAAAGCTGATGACTCATGAGCTTGACCTCAAAGACTTCGAAGAGCCTGCTCCTAAGGCTAAGGAGATCGCCCTCAAAGCTCACCGACGAAGGGCTGACCCCGAAGAGAGGATGACGACAACTCGGAAGATGATGATCAAGCTCTCCTTGTCCGCAACTTAAGAAATTTCTTCGCTTCAATCGAAGAAAGAAGGAACCACAAGAATACGACGAAGAGCCAACATGCTACGGTTGTAAGAAGACTGGACATGTCCGAAAAGACTGTCCATTCTTAAAGAAGAGCAACCGTTATGAGAAACCATACAAGAAGGCTTCCTCAAAGAAATATGCCAACACAAGCATTTGGCATGAAAGCGAAGCCAGTGACTCCGAGGAAGAAAAGGACTCTCCTCAAGACACTGCAAACGTGTGCCTAATGGCAACGTCCGACAAGGTATCAACGAAACTCTTGATGATTTCACTTTTGGTGAACTTGGCGATGCTTTCACCGATTTACTTGATGACCACAAGAAAGTCATTGGTAAATATAAACACGCCAAGGAAAAGATCAAAAGTCATGAAGTCGAAATTCAAAGACTCTCTTTATTGCTTGATAACATTAGAGACACTTCACCCACGGAAGTCACAAATGCGGTGTCTAAGCTTAAATTAAGCCTTCATGATGTCGAAGCACGTATTGAACAACAAACACAAGAAATCACCGCACTCAACACGGAGCTTGCTGAAGAAAAGAGTAGACACAAGATTTCTATTACTAAGATATATGGTTTGAATGCTAAGATTGATGAACTACAGGCTGTCTCTAAGAAATTAGAGACTAGATTGGGAAAACAGGTTGCTTAACCTCAAACCCAATCACATAAGACACACACAAAGCATGACACTACTCATATTAGTCAACCACGCCATCCACCTGCAGTACGTATTCATGCTTATATGTACACTCACTTTCATAAAGCACACAAACTACATGCACATAGAAATAATTCTCATATGACACATAATCATCATGCTACACATAGATACAATCATCACTATGTTGCACCTAAACAAATCACCATCATACTGCTAATAGATATAAACATCATCCTGCAGCCACATATAGTCATCATCATGCTCTACACCACTCTTACCATGCTACATATAGACATTATCACCATGCTACTCCACACCACTCTATATATAGATATCATCACCATGCTACTCCACATCATTCTACATATAGATATCATCAACATGCTCCTAGCATAAATAGGAATGCTATCTGTACTTATTGTAGATTACATAGACACATTTCACCATAATGTAGAGTTAGAAGATTAGTAGATAGAAATATATATGCATGGTTTTCGAAAACTAACTTTTCAGGACCCTCAAGAACTTGGGTACCAAAGGTCACATCTACTCTTGATGTAGGTGGACCTTCCCTCCTCAACTAAGAGTAAGTGGATTCTCGATAGTGGATGCTCGCGGCATATGACGGGAGACGCAAATCTTTTTGTATCACTATCGATGAAGAGAGAAGGATATGTATCCTTCGGGAACAACCTAAAAGGGTATATTATAGGTAATGGTATTATTGGACATCCTCCTTCTCCTGTAATAAAGGATGTCTGCCTAGTGACCGAGTTAAAGCATAACCTGCTCAGCATTAGTCATCTTGTTGACCATGGATATGACATTAACTTTGGACAACATAAATGCTTTATTTATGATAGGTCAACGGGAGACATCGCTTTTGAAGGGATAAGAGAGGATAATATTTATATTTTTATCTATCAAGAGATACTAACAGTGTAGGTAGATGCCTATATGCTCACAAGGATAAAAGATTACTGTGGCACCAGCGTCTTGGTCATGCCAATATGGATACTATATCCAGGCTATCGACTAAGAAGCTAGTTAGAGGCTTGCCCGATATCACATTCAAAAAGGACACGGTATGTGCCAAATATGAATTGAATAAGGCAACCAAGTCCTCATTTTATTCTATAAACTCTGTAAGTACTACTAGACCCTTGTAATTACTTCATATGGATTTATTTGGCCCTAGTAGAGTAGCCAGTCTTGGTGGAAAACTCTATGCCTTTGTTATTGTTGATGACTTTTCTAGATTTACTTGGGTTTTCTTTCTTACAAATAAAAGTGATGCTATTTCAGTTTTTAAGATTTTTGTTAAAAAAGTTCAAAACAAAAAAGGCTACATGATTACTCGAATCCGAAGTGATCATGGAGGCGAATTCGAAAATACTGATTTTGAAAAGTTTTGTGATTCCAATGGTTTTGATCATGAGTTTTCTTGTCCAAGAACTCCTCAACAAAATGGTGTTGTGGAGCGGAAGAATAGGACTCTTGGCGATATGGCTAGAGTCATGTTGAATAAGTTTTCACTTCCGAAATACTTTTGGGCTGAAGCTGTCAGCACAGCGTGCCATATTTTGAATAGGGTGCTTATTCGTCCTGTTACGAAGAAAACACCCTATGATCTTTGGTTTGGAAGAACCCCAAATGTTTCTTATTTTAGAGTTTTTGGTTGTCGATTTTTTATCCTTAACACCAAAGACAACTTAGGCAAATTTGATGCCAAAGCTGACGATGGTATATTCCTTGGCTATGCTGCCAAGAGCAAGGGATATAGAGTATTTAACAAACGCTCATTAATTGTGGAAGAGTCTACAAATGTGACTTTTGATGAAGATAACAGTGCAGCAGCTACTCTTGATGATGATGTTGAGCCATCAACTTCTACTCTAATAAATACCACTACCGAAACCAATTCTCTGGAGGACTTGCCAAAGAAATTCTCTTTCAAGCCGTCACATCCAGAAAATTTGGTAATAGGTGAGGTTTCACGCGAAATAACTACGAGATCATCATTAAGAGACTCCATTGCTAGTACTGCCTTTATTTCACAAATTGAGCCAAAAAACATTTTAGAAGCTTTTAATGATGAATTTTGGATTTCTGCCATGCAAGAAGAACTCAACCAATTCGAGTGGAGTCAAGTATGGGAACTCGTTCCTAGACCGACAAATCACTCGATTATTGGTACCAAATGGGTTTTTAGAAACAAAGTAAATGAAGATGGTTCAGTTACACGCAACAAAGCTCGTCTAGTAGCTCAAGGATACAACCAAGAGGAAGGTATCGACTACGATGAGACGTATGCACCTGTTGCGAGATTAGAATCCATTCGGATGCTTTGTGCATTTGCTAATTTTCAAATTTTCAAATTATTTCAAATGGATGTTAAAAGTGCTTTCTTGAATGGATTTATTAAGGAGAAAGTTTATGTAAAACAACCCCCTGGTTTTGAAAATCACAAATTTCCCGACCATGTTTTCAAGCTGAAGAAAGCGCTATATGGCCTCAAACAAGCCCCTAGAGCTTGGTATGAACGGCTAAGCAATTTCTTGCTTGAAAAAGGTTTTTCAAAAGGAAAAATTGACACCACACTTTTCATAAAATCTTTCAAAGACACTATTCTCCTAGTACAAATATACGTTGATGATATTATATTTGGTTCTACTGATGAAACCCTCTGTCAAGATTTTGCCAAGTCTATGTAGACCGAGTTTGAGATGAGCATGATGGGGGAGCTCAATTACTTTCTTGGACTGCAAGTCAAACAAACGTCAAATGAAACTTTCATCTGTCAGTCAAAGTATACAAAGGACATGTTGAAGAAATTCGAGCTTGACAACGTCAAACCAATCAGCACTCCAATGGCTACTACAACTAAACTAGAACCAGATGAAAGCGGCAAACCTGTGGATCAACGTAAGTATCGAGGTATGATAGGCAGTCTACTTTATTTAACGGCTAGTCGCCCTGATAATATGTTTAGCGTTTGCATGTGTGCTAGATATCAAGCTAATCCTAAGGAATCACACATGACTGTTGTTAAGAGTATCTTTCGATACCTTAAGGGTACAGTTACAGTGGGCCTATGGTAGCCCAAGTCAACATCATTTAACCTCATTGGTTACTCTGATGCTGATTTTGCCGGATGTAAGGTCGACCGTAAAAGTACAAGTGGCACGTGTCATTTATTAGGAAAGACTCTAGTCTCTTAGTTTAGTAAGAAGCAGAATTCTGTCGTACTATCCACAACCGAAGCTGAATACATCGCAGCCGGGCGTTGTTGTACACAAATCCTGTGGATGAAGCAAACCCTTGAAGACTACAACTTATCTTTTATGCACATTCCAATCTTTTGTGACAACACTAGTGCTATAAATCTCACTAAGAACCCCATATGTCACTCACGCACGAAACACATTGAAATATGTCACCACTTTTTGCATGATCATCAGCAAAATGGCACTATTAACTTAGATTTTATTGACACTGATCATCAGCTAGAAGATTTCTTTACTAAACCATTATCCAAAGAGCGTTTCAATTTTTTCTGTCGTGAACTTGAAATTTTGGATGAAGCTGTTATTTATTAAAATAACCTGCGTAAATATCGAGTATGTCTTGATTCTTTATGATAAAATTACTATGGGTACAATCCGAAAGGGTCCTTCTGACAACAAGGCGTAAAAGCCTAAGCGACACGGTGCACTAGTCCTCAGGACTACCGCTAGCTGGGATCCGGCCCTACAGCTAACCCATGGTAGCTTCAAAATATTGAATTATGGCATAATTCTTTGTTTATTACATGGTTTATTTTTATTTATCACATGCTACAGTACAAATTTTCCAACTTCACTGTCATTCAGCGTTGATTATTTAATACAATTTTTCTCAATTCTATACTTAATCATTTCTTTTTGTCTCTCTCACTTAATCATTCTTTTTTGGCCTGATTTCTGTTCTGGTTCCAGTAACCGGAATTCGGGCCGAACTCTACCTTACCCAGAGTTCGGGCCGAATTCGGCTTGGCTATTCCAGAACCGGGAGCAGCCTCAGTCGTTGATCAAAATTTGATCCAATGGTCAATATCTGTTCCGACCATTCGAACCCTTACACAAATATTCGGGTTCCCCTCTTCTCTCTCCTCCATTGCCACCTTCTACACTTCTCAAAACTTATTTTCTCCAAACCCTAACCCTAGTTCTTCCTTCCTAGAGCATATCTCTTCTCAAAACTCAAGGAGAAGGCTTCTCTCACCATTCTTCTTCATATTTCATCATCACATTGAGGTATATTTCAACACTTTTCTCCATCTCAATTTCCTCCATTATCTCTATTATTTCATGGCTCCACGATTGTTCAATAGGGGGAAGAGACTTCGAACCGAGGGAGCGTCCTCTTCGAATGCTCCTCCTCGTGTTGAACCGCCCGTTGAACAACCCAATCAACCACCTATCCACCTATTGTTCAATCCACCTCGTCCACTCGACCCCAACACGTATGACGACCGGATATTTGTATCACTTGACGCCTCCAATGCATGGTTTAGTGATTTTCGGACACGTCCGGTGTTTACGGGTCATCCTATCAATTTTACTATTTTTTTCAATATGATTCACTTTTTCATGATCTTTGTATTGATGAACTTGTCACCACCAACTCGGTTACCTATCGCAATGCTATACAAATGTTCTATTGCAACCTAACTCATGATGATACACATATTTTTTTCACGAGTTACGGGCATTGATATTTCTTTCGATGATTTCGACTTGGCCGAACACCTTGAACTCCCGGAGCCAAACTCATGGGAAAAACTTGTTGAAGCTCGATCGTTTCAATTTCCCGATGGATCTTCCCTCGAAAGCTTTAATGACGACTTTTGTACCCCTAACACACGTCCTCGCAAGCTTTTGGCCAAGTTTCTCAATCCCTATTTTTATGAACTTCATCGGATTATTTTTAACACTATTCTACCCAAAGCGGGATCCACCGATGAGGTTGCCTACTTTGAAATCTCGGCTTTGTATCATCTCCATTTTCAGGTTCCATTTAATCTTCCACGTACCATGATGGACTGGATGATTAACGCTAGGAAGAAACCAAGATCCTTGGTTTATGCTCTTTATCTTCCTATGCTCTTTCGTGCTTTTCGCGTACCTCTTGATGAGTGCCAGTTCCTACCTGCCCCTGCCTTCCTCTCTAAGGCACGGCGGCTTCAGGCAGCAGTTGGCTCACCTGTTGTGTCCGAGCACTCAGACGATGAGCCCGATGCCCATCCTCTTGGACAGGATCCTCCTCCTCCTCCTGCTACTCTTGAGTCACTGCAGACTATGCTCCGCGATCGATTCACCTTAGAGGATGATCGCTGGACTCAGCTTGACTACCGGACTACCTTGCAGATGAGTGCCATTAGCAACTCACTGCACGATATTCGGTACTCTATGTTCCGGCATCCTTCTATGTCTATTCCCATGGAGCGGGACCCTGCTCGCGATGGATATCGTATCGATGACCCTTGGGTTATCCGCTACTTGGATCCAGATACGGCCTTTGTGGACCCTCGTCGTTCCTTCACTGATCCATCCGACGATGCTGGGCCTTCACACGCTCGATAATGGATATGGATGTCAACTTGCTGCTGCTACTGAGGATCATAGTTTATGTTTTCTGTATTTTGGATATTAGTTGACGAAGTTACTTTTATGCACTTTGATTGTCGCAGACTTATTTCTTATTTGTGACTCTTGAGACATTCAGTAGTTTTATCAGTTTTTATGTTATATCATCTATTAGTGTGCTTGCCAGTTATTATTTTTTGATAAATGCCAAAAGGGGGAGAAATATTTGCTTTGCTATATTCATTATAGCATATTTTCTATCATTACGTATATGTGCTTTGGGAAAAGAATGGACAACAGGAACAGAGCATTATTTACGGGGGAGCTATTGCTAGCTCCGCACTGATTACGGAGGAGCTATGCCATTGCTTTTAAATGTGTCCAGGTATGAATATTGAATATACAAATATCATTTTGTCAATTATCAATATGGGGAAGATTGTTGACACAAAATCACAGTCAACCAAATATTGATAGAATTGACTATATGATACTTGTGATAATTCAATACGACACATGAAGACTACAGTCAGTACAAGCCAGACGACAGCTCGTACCTGCAATGCAACATATCTTTGAGTCTGTATTTTACAATTTTATTGAGTCTAGATTTATGTAAACTGAGCTGTGCTGAGCATCTGAGACTTAACCTATACCCATACCCCAAAATCATAAGCTCCACGCAAATCAAAAAGAGCCAATTTACCCATTGACCCATTCTGTGCTCTGGAGACAGAGTTTGGGCCGAACTCTGTCTCTACACAGAGTTCGAGCCGAACTCTGCCTCCTAAAAATCAGCACCCTAATTTTTAGGGTTGGCTGGTTGCAAGTTGTCCAACGGCCAAATTTTTGAATATTCCAACCAGAATTCTGGCCGAATTCTGCCTACCTAGTATCCTATAAATAGGCCATGAATTCTCTCATTTTTAATCATCCAATATTCTCATCTCTTCTCTCTAAAGCTCTATACAAGCCATACCCTTCTTCATCTACTAGCCACAAGCTCCCTAAGCCTCAAGTGCTCAGTACTTTTTAGTTAGGAGTTTGTGCAAGAGTTCAAGAAGTCGCTTGAAAAATTCCAAGCATCGCCACTGCGATCTTTGTAAGAAGTTGACGTGCTCTTCTGAAGAAAAGACACGGGATGTAACTACTATTTCACAAATAGTGGATTTAATCCTGAGCTAGAGTTCTCAGGCCTGGACTAGTCCTCCACGAGGAAAACCAGGTTAAAAATTAGCTGTGTTTGCGTATGCTTTCTTGCTCCTTATTTATTTTCGTATTTACTTTGATTACTTTCAGTTTGTGAAAGAGTTTAATTTTTTATTGACTATTATTGTCATAAACTCTATTCACCCCCCTCTAGAGTTGCCATCTGTTCTTCAATTTGGTGATAGGGGATCATATCTTCATGACGAACTTCGTATGATCCTCGGATCTGATTGACGATTAGCTGCGAATCGTCGTATGCTTCAAGGTACTCTACCCCCAGATCTTTTGTAAGTCGGAGGCCAATGACCAAAGCATTGTACTCGGCCACGTTGTTTGAACAGGGCTCCGTGAGGGAATAAGCTCGATTGATCACCAACCCGGTGGGAGAAATTAGCACTATTCCGACTCTAGCGACGATGTTGCCCTTGGGCCCAGTTCTAGAAGCGCCGTCGAAGAACATTCGCCATATGGTACCATGGGAGGCCATATTTGAATTAGAGACCTCGTCTGGAATCTCTTCGTCTATTTTGGTTGACTCCGAACCTGGATGAGCTGCTAAAAAGTCTGCCAGAGCTTGACCTTTAACAGCCTTTTGTGGAACGAAGATCATATGGTAGGGGGACAATAATATCGCCCAGGTAGCGAGACGAGAGCTGAGAGCGCCTGGTTTAGTCATGAGGACCCTGAGGGGGTTGAATCTTGATATGACATAGATGGTTTGTCCTGTGACGTAGTGTCGCGTCTTCTGGATGGCGAAAACCAGAGCAAGGCACTCTTTCTCTACGGCAGTCTATCGATGCTCTGGCCCCATCATCATTCGGCTGAGGTAATATATAGCTTGTTCATGGCCTGCATCGTTGTTTTGTGCTAGCAGAGCACCGAGAGAATGTTCCATCGCTCGTACATAGAGCAAGAATGGTCTTCCAGCAATCGGGGCTATCAGGACTGGAGGGTTCGTCAGGTATTCTTTGATGTTGTCGAAGGCACGCTAGCATTCTTCATCCCATACAAATGAAACGCCTTTCTTCATAAGGTGGGTGAAAGGCTGACATCGTCCGGAGAGGTTAGAGATAAACCTCCTGATGTAGGCTAGCCTCCCTTGAAGGCCTCGGAGTTCATGGAGATTTCTCGGGGGACCCATCTCCATGATTGCCTTCGTCTTCTCAGGGTCTACGTGGATACCCTGGGAGGTGATGATGAAACCCAAGAACTTTCCGCTGGATACGCCCAAGAAGGATTTTATGGGATTCATTTTCAAATTATGTGCTCGTATCAGGTCGAATACTGTCATCAGATCATGCAGATGATCTTCTTTAAAGCGGCTTTTGACGACGATGTCGTCGACGTAGCATTCCACTGTCTGCACAAGTGGCCTCTAAAGATGATGCTCATAGCTCTTTGATAGGTGGCGCCAGCGTTCTTTAAACCGAAAGGTATGACTGTGTAACAGTATGTGCCAATCGGTGTTCGGAATTGTTTCACTTAACAAAATGCCTGAAAATCGACTTTTGAAAATAAAACGAGAAAAAGTACAAGAAGTACAAATTGTTCTGGGAAGTATTGCTATGGATGTCTGATCTAAAGGCGATCACTTTGTTCCTTGGACCATACGATGATGATGAAGATCACTACTAGAAGATGAACAACTGGAAGAACTAAATCACCAGAAAGGTATCGACGCACTTGGGCACTGATGGCGTGGTCGAATGCTTTCCTATTTTGCTTCACTCTGTTCTGGAAGAAAGGTTGAAGAAGAATGCTCCTGGGAAATCAAAGTTTCTGGGCTCTGATCTCTATGTATTCTCCTCTGTCTCTGCTTGTTTTTTTATATGAGAAAAATAAGTCTATTTATAGACTTGGCTTTTTGTGCGTAAAACTCAGCAAAAGTTCTGTCTTTACGCTAATAACTGCCACCCATGACTGAAGTCATCCTCTACATACGTTGACACGTGTCCCATGATTTCAATAAGAATAGGATGCACGTACACACGTTCTTCGAAATGTGTGGCATGAAAACCACGTAGGCAAACCACGTTCCAAACTAATCAGAAAGGATAGGGCGTAAAAACAACCCAAATATACCCTGAGCGTAAAGTAGTAAACTAGGCGTAAAATAGCCCAAAAATGGACTTCCCGCGTAAAGTGGTTGATAAAACAACCTTGAGCGTAAAGGTAGCCCAAATAAACTTTATGCATACATCAACTTTGAGCGTAAAAAGGCTCATATAGTATTCATGCGTAAAAGAAGCCATCTTGTGAGCGTAAAAGTGGCTCAGTCCACATACTAAACGACAAATATAGATTTCTGTGTAAAACAAATCCCTTCGAATCCTGTGTTATACGCCGTCAGTAGATCTTTATGTCAGACCCATTATTACTTTGCATTAAATGCATGATTTGACAATTTGTCTCTGCCTGTCCCTGGCGTAAAATGGTTGGCGTGTCCCTGGCGTAAAATAGCTGATCTGTCCCTGGCATAAAGCAGCTTGTTTGAGTGGAAAGCTCTTATACTTTTGACTCAGTCAATAAAACACATTTTTTACGCTCCTACAAGACCCCCTTCAAAGTTTTCAAATATTGTTCAAAATTTGAAATACTTTGAACAGAAGCGTAAAATTCGGAATATCCAGCGGTCATTCGCGTAAAAATAGGGATATTCAACAGTCGGCGTAAAAATAGGGATTTCCATCAGTCGGCGTAAAATTTGGGAATTTGAACCGATTCAAAATCTCTATAAATAGAGTTTTTCGAGTTCGATAAGGACTTTACTTGTCTCTTTGCAATCCCGAATCTTTTTTCCTCCCTTTCTTCGAAATCTCCCTCACTTTAACTCGATTCCTCCCAAGAAAATCACCGCCGGCAACAAGGAAAAGAAACCCGCCATTGACTCTTCATCGGTCGACCGTGAACAAACTCCCATTCGATCATCGACACCACTCTGACAACCCAATCCCGCCGTAGCTCCACCTATGAAGGGTAAAACCCTATCTCTTGGCCGGAATATTCATCGGAGAAGAAAAAGACAACCTAAATTTTCAGATTTCACGCCCACGTCATTCGTGTTAGCGTAGAAACTGAAATAACAAAATACGCCCACGTTGTACGTGTCAGCGTAAAAAAACAAATACGCCCACGTTATACGTGTCAGCGTAAAATTTGAATTACGCTCATGTCTATTCATGTCAGCATAAAATACGCCCACGTTATACGTGTCAGCGTAAAAGTTCGAATTACGCACATGTCTTATTCATGCCAGCGTAAAATTTTCAAAATACGCTCACTTTAGCATGTGCTAGCGTAAAATGAAAAACTTTGTAAAAGAAAGATTTTTTACACTTAAAATTTTTTTAATTAATTTTAGTAAGCGTAAAAGTCAATGTCTTTACTTATAAAATTTCAAATTAGATTTCTCACTAACTTGATCTCTCTTTTTCTTTTTGTCAGTGGATTTACAAGCTCATCCTCTTGAAGAAATTTTTGGCTCATCAGCTGGCATGGTGGGCTCGAATTATCTGGAGGATTTATCTCATATCAAATTTCCTCAATCCAACCCTGAATACCCTGCAGAGAGAGCACAGCTGATATCTGCCCAAGGAGATAGGATGCTATTATCCATGATCGACGGGAAAGTGCTGGTGTCACTGGACAATCAACAATTCTTAAAGCCAGCTTTCTTAATCGGGGATGCTATAGATTTAAAATCTCAAACTCATCCCAAAAAGGAGGCCTGGGTATTTAGATCTGGAGAAAGGGTGATGTATCTCCCTGACATGGACAGGGATTACCCTTTATCTGCTTTCTTCCATACTAGCCATCACCGTCAAATGCTATGGAATTTGACTCCTAATAGCTATAGTAGACTAGGTAGGATCATTTTCAGAAGAGAAAGAGCAAATGACATGGGTTATCACATTAGCACTCCCTGTGGTGGTGTCATTCCATTTTCTGGTCTATTGCCCGGGTTTACACCGAGTGAGGAATCACTTCTTATCCAGCCGGTGCAAATTCCCATGTTCATAAATAAATTTCTAAGGGAAGGAGTCTTATATCCTCAAACCAACTCAAGGCTGACAGGGTGGCTAACCCCTTACAGTAGTAACTGGATCCAGATCAGTAATTGGGTCATGAAGCAGTTTAACACAGAATTAGACGATATTGGCCTGTATGAAGCGGTGGCCTCTACCAGTTATGGCATTCCACCGAACAGTAACTTATTTCTAGCTTTAATGGAATTGTATATGAGTTCGACAGGAACTTTTGCAACTCCACACGGCAAACTGGGCCTTGCTTTGCATGAGATGCAATTCATTTCAAAACTGCTGATGGGCGAATTCCCTTATGAAGAATACATTCCTTCTAATCGAGAATTAACAGAAGTTCGAGAGAAGAGCCCAGAAATGGCACAAGTTTATGAAGAACTTATCTGCCATTATCTGATTTGTACCAGTATGTACGAAACTGGGTCACATTTGGCATACATAACCAAATGGACAACATATCTATTTTACCATGAAAATAGAGTGTCCAAGACTGAGAAAAGCAGGTTTCGAGAAGACAAAACTCAAACCATCAAATCTTGCTCAATAATTCCTGCAGATGTAATCCAAGAGTCGATGGCTTCTCAGAAAGCTCGCGACCAATATTTGTCTACCAAAATCGGAGACATCCCTGCGGGGACTGAAGCTTTAAGCTACCTGAGGCAGGGAAGTCAGAAAATGTCAAAGAAGGCTTTGCTGGCAGACTTTCTATCCTTATGGCTACGAAGATGGGTCGTGCCAGGGATCAGTACCGTGGACAGGATTTACCACAATATTTTATGGCCAGCGGTACGTTTAGTATTCAAACACAGAATCAACCTGCTGTCGGTAATGGTATGCCGAATAAATGCAGGTCTACGGTCTTTCGGTGAAGAGTTGGTTAATAATGCTCCTCATCGAGACAATTTTCCAAGGTGGAGCAGCCCTACACCTATCTGATGGGTTGGTTACTACACCACAATTGCAATTTGCTACCACTGGGCCGTGAGGATGAAGCGAGGATTTTTCTCCAAAAATTTAGCAAATCCATATGGAAAGCTACAACGGTGGCAGACACCCAAGCAGCATTAAATTACTCTCACGGCTGGAACTTCTTCTGCACAAGGCCACCAGTTCCAGCCGACTTCCTTGGCGTGCAATTTGAAAATAGAGTAGATAGATCAGCTTTACTACCAAGATCTGTGTTCCGATGGCTAGCATACATCAGACCCTCCCATCTGATATACAGGAATGAAGATTATTGCGCGTTTGAGCCTTACCTACCAAGTAGGTTCGCTCGCCAGTTTGGATATGACCAACTTCACGTTGGCAATCCTTCCACCAGCTTCTATCATTATGGAAAGCTGATTGACGGTGCACAAGTATGGAGATATTTTAGCACTGCATGTACTGGTGCTAGATTCACCATATCTACAACCACTAGTACAACTGAACTACCTATACTTCACACGTATGCTCATTTTTATACATACATTCGCTCCTTCGAAGATGGTTATAGCATGCAAGGAAGTCTGCGATGGGCCCAGAAGGGAAATGTTGAAGAACCCATCAGAATAACTCCTGACGTACCAGACAATACTTCTGCTATAGATGAATTTCTGACAGTCATTCCTAGAGGAGCTGGGGAGATAGCCGTGGGACCAATAGTTATTGGAAAAACCCGCAAACGAAAGCAGACTACAACTACCACTCTTCCAGTGAAGTCTCCTGAGAAAAAGAAGAAGACTACTACTAAAGGGCCTTCCAAACCCAAAGCCTTTATTCCAGAAGATGACAACTCGGTCGAAGAGAACCAACTTGTTGCTTCCCCTTCAGTCCATCCGGGAGAAGGGTCTTCAACACCTCAACCAGCAGCAGCATCAGAAGTTGTAAAACTTTTATCTCCTGGACGCCTTAGCTCCTCACTCCATTTATCTTTGCCGCGAAAGACACAAGTTACGGAAGATACTACTATTGCACACATTGCTAATCGAGACCAGATCCCATCAGACGAGCCGGCTCTCACTTTTGACGATGATGACTGGGATGGTGATTATGATTCATATCTTGAACAAAATGCACATATTCCAGGTACTAAGCAAAAACCTATACGGAATTATGTATCATGATTTTGTATATTAACTTATTTTGTTCATTTTGTAGATATCATCATTACATCAAAACCGGTGGCTCCTCCTCCTCCTCAAGAAGATATCCATAAGGAAAATGAGGAATCTGATGAAGAGGATTCTTCTTCAGATGAAGTAGAAGTAATCCAACCAGAAAATGAGCAACCAGAAGTACAGAAAGAGCTTGAAGCAGAGCTTGAAACAGAGGTTGAAGCAGAGGCTCAGCCCGAATTATCTTCTCGTATTGACGACCGAGAAAAAGAACAAGCTATAGAAAAACCAACTGCAGAACATGAAGTCGCTGTTGAGGGAGGAACTGGCCTCAATGAAGAACTTGAAGTGCCTCGAGAGCCCGAACAACCAGAAGCCAAAGAAGGTGATGAAGGTATAATTAAATCACCTACTAAAACTGGGACTGTCGTGATAGCACCCTCAGCTATTACTTCTGATCCAGAAGAAGTGCCTGAGGAGATTATGCCTGAACCTGAATTAGCTGTAACTACCATCGTTCTATCCACAACTATCACCGCCACCGGAACTCCAGAAACGGTTGGAGCGACAAGTGCTAAAGACATGATCTCTGAAGCTTCCAGAGATCAATTGGCTATGGTAGCAACGACCATATCATCTTTATCACAATCTGCTACCGGAGCAACCACCTATGCTCCTAGTCTGAGAAAAAGGGACTTGGTAGAGATTGCTGCGACGTCGAGCTCCAATGCGAAAATGAATCTCCTAGTTGAGATTCATACTGAAGCTTTTTACAAGACCCTGGTAGCTTTGATTGACATGGTCCTGAATAGGGGCCTCAGTTATGAAAGCTTGAAAGGCGCAATTGTTTCCACCATTAGGAACGTCGCCATGTTTAATGATGTTGAGAGAGCAACAGCCTTAGAAAAAGTGGTAGAAGAACTTGAGCAGCCTATTAGAGAATATTTGAGGCTGACAAGTGAAACTACCGAGAGTCTCATTCAAGCTGAGTACGAAGCTTTATCAGCTGAATACACTGCTCGAGAGACTACTTTCAACGAATCTCTCAAAGAACACAGCAGCAAAGTCGCCAGAGAAAAAGCTTTATTGGCGGATGCAAGGCCTCAATTGGGAAGTTATAGAGAAGCCTACGACACTTTAAATACGAAAATTCAGGAGCAAAATGATAAAATTTATGAAGTTGTCACGCCCCAGAACAAGAATACCGGAGAGCGGGGGCAGACATAGCCAGCTATGCAATCCCAAAGTACGTTAATACTCTGAAATCACGTATAAGCTGTCAAGACATGGGGATTACTCTACAAGCCATCAGTCAATCCTATGGTTTAACAATCCTAGGTATCTCAATCACAGGCAATTATACAAGAGCAAAGAGTACGATCATCATACATACAATAGTAAGGCATCCCGAACCATATATACATGAATGATCATGAAGCCAGTACCACAAAACTGAGGACTAGCTAGAATATTAGTCATACATGATAAGGACTAGCTATAGTCTAGAATACACATATCATGTTTATGCCCGTTGGCTACAATATTAAGAAAAATACCAAAACACGAGCTAGACACATGCTCGGAGCTAAACGTTACAAGACGAGAGGTTACATATCAGTGGGAGAATGAAAAAGAAACCCACTGAGGCACTCTGGTGCTCCGGCTGGTCACCGTCGAGTAGATGGTGCGGTAGATCCTTCGGGCTCTTCTATTAGAACATGGCCATGCAAAACCAGTGGGGTCAGACCCCAAATAGCAAGTACCACAAAGGAGGCCGAACTATGAACTTAAAACCAGCAGTCATAGGCAATCAACAGGGAGAGAAAGCAATAAGTAAAGAAGGATCGAGATTCGTGCGGTACCAATGCACTTATCCCGAACATAGGAAGACAGTAAGTAAATCATCATTTGACATAAAGTAAACTGGAGAACATGTTAAATAAATAGAGCCAGGCAATATACGAAGAGAGGACGAAGGCACTGTTTCGGAAGCCAGGTTACAACCCTTAAACCAAACAAGGACCGGGATTGTAACCCTTCGCCTGAACGGAACTTGGTCTCTGATCATTTATTGCTAAAGGTGACAATCATTAAGTGACAATCATAGAGTGACAATACATAGTATAATACATTAGAGTGACAATCATTGCAATCATTATCCTGGAACAATTAGGAACTGGATCTGGAAAGGAGATATACGATGAGATAACCATGGGACTATTCAGATAACCAGGTTACAACCCGTAAACCAAACAAGGACCGGGGTTGTAACCCTTCGTCTGAACAGAACTTGGTTTCTTCCACCATTTATCGGCAAGATAAAATAAATAAATAAAATCAGGACATGTAACAATCATGTACAAGATCAAGACTAGACAGACTGAACTCCATCCAACATTCACGGCCAAGCAATAAGTACGGCTTGATACTTTAACTAGCTAGGGTTATCACAAGCCTAGTTACTAACAAGATGCAATGAGAATTTCGAGTCTGGTTACCTATTTGTTACTACCTGAGTGATCCCAGCAAGAAAAGGAAAAGATAGCATGATATAGCAGACACACTGTAGTAAGATACATGTGTCCTAAGGTACCACACTCGACGGCGGGCTGGAAGTGCGCTCATCTCGATGGATAGCAACAAATCCCATGTATATATATATATAAGGCTGGGACCAAAGGGGCAACAGGTAACTGGGAAATTTTCCATGAACTATTTGATCAATCTAGTCATTAACCTAGCCAGATTCAGTATGAATCCCTGACCGTGGTACTCAGGGATCATGCCCTAGACATGATGCAAGACACAACCGGACCAGTAGTTTATACAAGCACAATCATCCACGGTGTCCAGGCCAATGAATTAATTTGTCAAGAGTGCGCCACGACGGACCACTATCATTACTATTACTTATCAAGAGTGTGCCACGACGGGCTACTATCAAGCATGTCAGGGTACTTGTCAAAAGTGCACCACTACGGATCACTGTCGTGTCATGCATAGCAGGTCAAGTTATCAGGTCAAGTTATCATGTCAGGAGTGCACCACGGCGGGTCACTGTCAAGCATGTCAGTTCTTGGTCACACCATGCCAGGTACAATTGTTATTTCAATTATGCCAATCAAATCGGGATTATCAAGTTCGGGACAAAAGGCGTAAGGATATAAAATGAGCGTAAAAATATACAATAGGGTAAGGTGAATGCTATAGGAACTCAAGTTATACAGGGCGTTACAAGTATGGGTTAATAACAATCATTAAATAATAAAATACAAGCCAGGAAAAGAGCCATGCGGCTCGAGCATAGGCGGCCAAGAATGATCTCATGCGGCCGAGGAGGGAGCAGCCCATGCGGCTGGAGGAGACTCGGGTCTAAGGGAATGCATGCGGCTGGGGGAAAGGAGTCCATGCGGGTCGGGGTTAAGAGCCCATGCGGCTCGGAACAAGAGCAGCTCATGCGGCTAGCGGAGAAGCTGTGCGTATGCGGCAGGTCAGGTATATGCGGCCAGGAAGGGGGAGGGGCGCATGCGACTAAGTCTTAGCATTCATGCGGCTGAGAAGTGGATTCTCATGCGGCTAGGAATGGACTGAGTTCCATGCGGCTGAATGATCACGAGCATATGCGGCTGGGGAAGGATGAGACGCATGCGGCTAAGGAAGAAGTTTTCATACGGCTAGGGTCAAGCGAGTTCCATGCGGCTGATAGAAATGGATCCATGCGGCTCAGAATGAAACTCAGCCTATGCGGCTGAATGGGAAGTCGTCATGCGGCCAACGGGAAGCAAGTATATGCGGCTCAAAAGAACAGAGTATTATGCGGCTAGATGAGTTCGGCCCTCATGCGGCTCAAAGTACTTTCAGCCATGCGGCTGAAGAGAACACTTGCCGCATGAAATATTCATGCGGTCAAGTCAAGCACAGTTCATCTTCTCCAAAATTTTGAGAAGAAGAATACCATGAGAGCCAAGTTCTCAAGCTCCATAACTCCATCATCCGGAGCCCAAATCCGAACTTCCATAGGTCAAAATTGTAATGCCCCGCTCCGTACGAGGCATTTGGTTGGCTTATTGGATGGGATCAGAATATTGGACCGTGACTCATGTTGGGAATGAGAAGAATTGAGACTGATGCAGTCTCTCTTAGCTGGCTAGACGGAATGGATATTGGAACGTGGCTCGCTGGAGGAGCTACGCTTAGTGGAATTTTGGGTGAGTGGAACTGTCCTTCCTCCTCCTTACTCCTTCATGCTTAATAGATGAAGTATTGAAATGCTATGAACTGCCCCTAAATGTCCCTTATGTTAGTTGCTGAATAATAGAGATGCTTTTGTTGAGAATTATTGAAATGTACAACACATTGAACTGTTAATATGATTCGCTGCCTGAGAATGAATTGATAACATTGCCCCTTATGCTTAACACTGTTGGAACAAGTAGACACTTGAATAATGAGATGCCTTATGAATGATAGAATAAGAAATGAACTGGCTATGCTATCGAATCAATGAACTGAATGAAACACTAGAATCATGTACTCTCTGTATATCTGTTGCAAGAATATGAAATGCTGCATGTCCCTTATAAGAAAGTTAGGAATGAATAAATGTCCCTATGAAATGAATGAATGTTAAGTTCCTCTTAAGAAAGGAATGATATGAGATACGTTGCAATGAAACAATGAATGAGAAATGATAAAGCTGGGATCGTTGAGATCACCAAATGAAATGATGGTAATGATGAAATGAATAAGTCATTGAATATGACTAATGATGCACTGTTGTCTTTACTTTCCTTAATATATTTCACCATGCGATTATGTTCACAATCGAGTCGGACACGCATTCGCATGGTCATGGACAACTTGTATACAAGGTTTAAGTAATAATTTCCTCGACCGGTTCCTAGGGCCCTGGGGACCGATTCGGCCTAGGAGGAAATAATGATGAGTGCTATGGGAGCACGGATAAGGCGGGGTGGCATAGAGGCTCGCCACCTACTATGCTGACCGCATTATCTTAAAATGAAATAAAATGAGAAGAGTCCATATGGTTTAACAACACCAGTGACCATGTAGTCAGGATGCATGCTAATGAATATTTTGTGCAGGCAGAGTAAGTATATCAGATAACCTGTATTTGATGCAGGTACGAGAAGTCGGCTATCGGTAAGAAATCACATAATTGTGATATTGTATAAGTTGGTTTAACTTGCCTACTTAACATGTTCAATTCATTATGCTAGAAAGATGCCTTGCTATAAATAGTGCTCAAACATAACATCCATGCTAAGTGATGCTTGAAGTGAGAACTGTCATAATGTTTAAGATGTTAATGTTAACGATGCCTCAATGATGCCTTTTCATGATAACACCTAGTATGCCTCAATGATGCCTTTGCATGATAACACCAAGAATGCTAAAAAGATATGTCCACATGAATGCTACAAAAAATATGTTTACATGCTTCACTCTGATTATTGCCCATGAACTGTAAACTGATGCTAGGCCCCAAATAGAAAGATCACTCTAATAAATGCATGCTTAAATGATCACCTTAAATATTGGTTTATGCGAGTGGGTTGGATTCTGCTCGCCAGTACATAGATGATGTGCTGACCCACGTTTTGTGGGCAGGTGCTCGTGTTTGGAATGTTCTACACACGAAGATTGGCTTGATTGGTCCCGCGGCATCGAAGAATTGTTGGGCATACAGAAGCTCTTCTTGCACAAGATGATGTCTTCTGTTTATAAAGGGCATAATGTATGGAACATTGTAATCAGTTGTACCAGTGAGATTGTAAGCCAAGTCGGTATATCGAGTTGTAATCCATTGTATCTAAATATCAAATATAAGCTGTATAGCATTGTTCAGTTGGTTTCCAATGTAAAGTGAGATGTGCTGTAATCATTGTACTTCAATACAAGTCTTGTACTCTTCTTCAATTATCAGTAAAGAGAATAAAGTTCTACATATCTCTGTGTGGCTTCAAGTTACTCTTTTTCTCCGCTGCTATAAAGAAGTGATGTACTTCTATTCAATAAGAGAGATTGTCCTCATTAAATTCAATTTATCTGCTTCTGCCGCTGCGATGTATTCCTATTTGAAGAATAATCGATTATGTACCATCTTTGCCTTGTACAAGTGCAATACCAGACTTGTACGGCATCACGCCCAAGTGAGGACGATCGATTCCAAGAGATAAAATATGTGAATAAATGACTCTATGAATCGGGGCGTGACAAATTGGTATCAGAGCACGGCTTTACGTCCTTGGTCTCTTCTTTGATTCATTTCAAATCAAAGTTGCATCGATGATTAACTAAAGTTGCTTCCGCGATAACTCAACGTTGCTTCCGCAATTAAATCAAAGATTGCTTCCGCGATTATGCTATTGTTGTTCGGTAATCATCTTTATATTATTTGTGCTTGAAAGATCTTTGACCCTCTTGGCTGCTCACTGGATGTTCCATACAATAAGTCTATATACATTGTGATGCCCCTGAAAGAATGATTGTTGTTGGTTTGGACACAAATAACCCAACAATGACTCGATGCCATAGTATGCTATATTGTGGATGCTGTTTGGAATGTGGGAATATAGAAAAGTGGCTGGGTATGCTGCAACAAGTTGAGAATTGCATGTGATGTTGGAAAAGAATTGTGAATGAAATAATTGATGGATGAGATTGACAGAATTAGTGAATTGACTCATGTGTGCTGGCTACTGCTTTGAGACCCTAAGAATGTTGCCTTGTGATATTGAGACCCCGAGATGTTGGTTAAGTATTGTGATCATTATAGATCAGGAATGTCCGGAATAGATTGAGTTGGTATTGTTTAAGGATGGCTTCGTTTCTGAGTGGTATATTGCCTCTACCACCTCAGAACGAGATGTATGTTGACCCTTTCCATAAAATAGCAATGAGACTATCTGTGAGTACTGGGTAGTGCCGAGACTTAGCTGGGAGTCATGTATTGTGCTAGATGACTCAAGTGTCCCCTGACGGTAATGCTATGTTGGGTAGTGAGATTGTAGAAATGGTAACGGTTGGCTTGGTTAGAAATTATTTAGTCGAGTGATGACTCAGACTAGTAAGACAGTTAGTATGCTACGGGTAAATGATTTGGCTAGAGAATGTTGTGGCTTAGAACATTGGAATGTCGATTTCGATTGGTTGGATGCAAATCAAATGTGGCTAATATAAAGTTGGATGCATAGCTGAAAGTTTTGAAAATATTGTCGGTGAATCAAAGGGATATTAGAAATCTGTGCCTTGATCCTAAGGTGTAATAGATGTCAATCCATCTTGATCACCAAAGGATAGTCATTGCATAGATGCATGATGCTGAAGAATTGAATTGTACTAGAAAAATAACAAGTAGTGACTCAGAATACTGTTGTTGCCTAGAGGATGGTTAAGTGATACATAAATTGTCGGATTGAATGGGATGAACTACTTGACCATTACTGCATGAGATTAAGAATGCCGTAAGATAGTTTGATGATTGAGAAACAAATGGAAACGAGAAATTACAAACATGTTGGATAATGTCGGTATAGGTGATTGTTGGTTGGGATATAGATTGTTGGCTTATGACTTAGTGGTTTGACTCTGTCAT
This sequence comes from Iris pallida, assembly GCA_029216955.1. Taxonomy (NCBI): domain Eukaryota; kingdom Viridiplantae; phylum Streptophyta; class Magnoliopsida; order Asparagales; family Iridaceae; genus Iris; species Iris pallida. Next base: position 112,958 of record JANAVB010013625.1, on the reverse strand, counting down.
ACAGACCGAATAGTATGAGTCCATAGTTATGTTAGACTATCGGAATCGATGACCCTTGAATAGTTAGCATTGGCTTATGGGTTCGTGTGGGTACAAGGGAATTTGAATAGAAATATGGATCATTGGGAATTTACTTGATGGATTATTAGAACGATGAGAATCGTATGTCGGGTTGGAATTGACCGTAATGTTGATAGATCGATCTTAGTCGATGGTTGGGTAAGTCTAGAATGAGCCTCTGTGGGAATTATTTCCTTGAGGAAGACCCTGAATAGATAGACTTGACCCTAGCGACCAGTTGTTGATTTACCAATTGCTGGCTTAGCCCAATTGGCGATTAGTTATTCAGACTGAGTTAAAACCCATAGGTTTGGGTAGAGTTCCTTAGAACTATTGGTTGCTTGTTGGCCTTAAGAATAAAAAACTAGTATAACCCTAGTAGCCGTCCACTCTAGGGGAGTCACCTGAATGATTAGGTATAGCTGTCGGTATAGCTAACCATTGAGACTGGACCGAATAATAGATGGCCGTTGGCGACCCATAGAATGACCTTGTGGCATTGAACGAGAGATGGTGATGAGTATGATCTAAGGATGATAAGTTTTAAGTATATGCTCCAATATGAACCTTAGAGATGTTTGACCTTGAGGATTATGTGTCGGCCTATAGCGGGAAATGGAATCGTGGGATGAGACTTGATTTGTATGTATCGAATAGTAAATTATTATATGAGATGGAATTGACTGCTCATGACGGAAATGTTGGATAAGTATCTATAGTCGGATAGCTGGGTTAACCTTGACTGTTACATAGATTTATACCCTGACTCGGATAATCGATAGTTGGTGATATTGGATTGTGCCTTTTAGAAAAGATGAATTGCCTCGGTGAAAAATGTTGTTGGATTTGGGAAGGAAAATGATTGTTGTTGTGAACCCTGATATGATTGGCTCTAAGTTAGACCCTTGATCGAATGTTAGAAAATGTTATGCTTGGATGGAGATTGTCCCTGATGTTAAGTGGTGGCCTAGAAAATAGTGATTGTGGCAAAGTGAATAAAGTGATAAGTCAATTGAAAGGATACTAAGTCTGATTGGGAAAGAGAATTATATTGTGGCTGATCGAATCGCACTAACATGGAAGTTGGCTGAAGTACATATATTTTGGGGACGCCTAAAATATGTGTATGGATCCAGCCGAAGTGATTGGTTGCGACTGAGATAACATTATGGGAAGAAATTATCGCACTAGCGCGGACTTTGGCTGAAATGCATATGTTTTGGGGACGCCTAAAATATGTGTATGGATCCAAACGAAGTGATATGTTGCGACCGAGATAGAAATACAAGGAAAATGTTGGCGAATCAATGAAAAGTTACAAGTAATTGAAAAAGAGATAGACAGATCGAATCGTTGATGGATTTAAATGGTACAGTTGGATATATATTTTGAAATGACCGAGTGGGCTGAAATGAATATTGATTTGAAGCTGAATGAGTAAACTCATGGTGATTAAGTGAATCTTGTGGAAGACTTGTTCCTTAAGTTTCGAGGACGAAACTTTTTCTGAGTGGTATATTATGTAATGTCCCGCTCCGTACGAGGCATTTGGTTGGCTTATTGGATGGGATCAGAATATTGGACCGTGACTCATGTTGGGAATGAGAAGAATTGAGACTGATGCAGTCTCTCTTAGCTGGCTAGACGGAATGGATATTGGAACGTGGCTCGCTGGAGGAGCTACGCTTAGTGGAATTTTGGGTGAGTGGAACTGTCCTTCCTCCTCCTTACTCCTTCATGCTTAATAGATGAAGTATTGAAATGCTATGAACTGCCCCTAAATGTCCCTTATGTTAGTTGCTGAATAATAGAGATGCTTTTGTTGAGAATTATTGAAATGTACAACACATTGAACTGTTAATATGATTCGCTGCCTGAGAATGAATTGATAACATTGCCCCTTATGCTTAACACTGCTGGAACAAGTAGACACTTGAATAATGAGATGCCTTATGAATGATAGAATAAGAAATGAACTGGCTATGCTATCGAATCAATGAACTGAATGAAACACTAGAATCATGTACTCTCTGTATATCTGTTGCAAGAATATGAAATGCTGCATGTCCCTTATAAGAAAGTTAGGAATGAATAAATGTCCCTATGAAATGAATGAATGTTAAGTTCCTCTTAAGAAAGGAATGATATGAGATACGTTGCAATGAAACAATGAATGAGAAATGATAAAGCTGGGATCGTTGAGATCACCAAATGAAATGATGGTAATGATGAAATGAATAAGTCATTGAATATGACTAATGATGCACTGTTGCCTTTACTTTCCTTAATATATTTCACCATGCGATTATGTTCACAATCGAGTCGGACACGCATTCGCATGGTCATGGACAACTTGTATACAAGGTTTGAGTAATAATTTCCTCGAACGGTTCCTAGGGCCCTGGGGACCGATTCGGCCTAGGAGGAAATAATGATGAGTGCTATGGGAGCACGGATAAGGCGGGGTGGCATAGAGGCTCGCCACCTACTATGCTGACCGCATTATCTTAAAATGAAATAAAATGAGAAGAGTCCATATGGTTTAACAACACCAGTGACCATGTAGTCAGGATGCATGCTAATGAATATTTTGTGCAGGCAGAGTAAGTATATCAGATAACCTGTATTTGATGCAGGTACGAGAAGTCGGCTATCGGTAAGAAATCACATAATTGTGATATTGTATAAGTTGGTTTAACTTGCCTACTTAACATGTTCAATTCATTATGCTAGAAAGATGCCTTGCTATAAATAGTGCTCAAACATAACATCCATGCTAAGTGATGCTTGAAGTGAGAACTGTCATAATGTTTAAGATGTTAATGTTAACGATGCCTCAATGATGCCTTTTCATGATAACACCTAGTATGCCTCAATGATGCCTTTGCATGATAACACCAAGAATGCTAAAAAGATATGTCCACATGAATGCTACAAAAAATATGTTTACATGCTTCACTCTGATTATTGCCCATGAACTGTAAACTGATGCTAGGCCCCAAATAGAAAGATCACTCTAATAAATGCATGCTTAAATGATCACCTTAAATGTTGGTTTATGCGAGTGGGTTGGATTCTGCTCGCCAGTACATAGATGATGTGCTGACCCACGTTTTGTGGGCAGGTGCTCGTGTTTGGAATGTTCTACACACGAAGATTGGCTTGATTGGTCCCGCGGCATCGAAGAATTGTTGGGCATACAGAAGCTCTCCTTGCACAAGATGATGTCTTCTGTTTATAAAGGGCATAATGTATGGAACATTGTAATCAGTTGTACCAGTGAGATTGTAAGCCAAGTCGGTATATCGAGTTGTAATCCATTGTATCTAAATATCAAATGTAAGCTGTATAGCATTGTTCAGTTGGTTTCCAATGTAAAGTGAGATGTGCTGTAATCATTGTACTTCAATACAAGTCTTGTACTCTTCTTCAATTATCAGTAAAGAGAATAAAGTTCTACATATCTCTGTGTGGCTTCAAGTTACTCTTTTTCTCCGCTGCTATAAAGAAGTGATGTACTTCTATTCAATAAGAGAGATTGTCCTCATTAAATTCAATTTATCTGCTTCTGCCGCTGCGATGTATTCCTATTTGAAGAATAATCGATTATGTACCATCTTTGCCTTGTACAAGTGCAATACCAGACTTGTACGGCATCACGCCCAAGTGAGGACGATCGATTCCAAGAGATAAAATATGTGAATAAATGACTCTATGAATCGGGGCGTGACAAAAATGGGGTAGAACGAAAGCCTCTACAACATGGAACCATCAGTTGACAAAAATATGCAAGTTGACAGATCAAAACCCATAAAAACCGAAAGTACCATAAGGCTAGATCTACCACAATCCACCCGATAAAATCAAAAACTCCAAGTTCTAAACATGCTTAGAATTTAACAATAAAGAGAATGGAACAAACAAAATTAAAATCGTTCAACATTCGGTAAGGTGTACTTGCCTCTCTCTAATGGCTAGGGTTTGGTAGAAAAGAAATGAATGATGGTGAATGAGGAGGGAGAGAGAAAAAGTGGCTTATATAACAAGCTCAAGTGATCTCCACCATTCATTCTTCTCTACTCAATCTAAACCATACACCTCATCTCATAAAGAACCAAACTAAACCAAACCAAGTCAAAGTGGAACTGAACCAAATAAAACCAAATCCAAGTTAAACCAAGTCATGAAATCCTACGCTTAGGAAATTTTAAAATATCACACAAATCGATAAATACGAAATACGGTTCAAATAAACACGTATCCGTATAAAATACCGATACAGTGAGACGGGTCTCACAAGTTACCAGCATAACCAAACATTGGTAGCTGGGGAAATAAGAAGACAGGTGTCATAGAGAATATATACAAATATTGATAAAAGAATGAATAAACCAACGCATCTTTCGGGAAAAGAGAAGGTCAATTCAATTCCACAAAATGGATGAATCTGATGTAGTGAATGGACAGGTCTTTTCGGAAATGAAAAGTTGTTTTCAATTTTAAAGACCAGTTCATTAATAGATCTCTCCTATAAATAGGTGAGAATTCTTTGTAACATTTTATTCTTATTTCCAATCCTCTATCGGAAATGTCTTCCAAGGATGTGCAGCAAAAGAATGAAGTCTCCATGAAGGTTGAGGACGTCATAAAGACGCGTCCCGTTAAGCCAATTGTGTCAAACCCAACCAAAATAGGCAAAAGTTCTTCTACGCCCAAGCCACCACAAGACATCCTCGCTTTCTTAGTAGAGCCAGGGAAAACTCCTGAGGAAGAAGTACTGAGGATAGCTACCTGCAAATTTTTTATGAACTCAGGCAACGATGCCTTTGATGCATTGGCTGACTATGTATTCAATAATGAAGGCAGTGATCCTCGTCCTTAATCCTTTGTTCAGAATAAAAATAAAAGAACTTTTAATTTCATTCTATCTTCTTCTTTTTTATACATAGTACTTCTTAAGAAATTTGCCATTGATTGGCATCATGAGTAGATCTCCATTGGGCTTTGATAACCGATAGGCGCCATTAGAAAACATGGTCTCAATTACATAAGGACCTTCCCATTTTGCTTGGAATTTTCCTTTGCTTTTGTGAGTCATCACCATCGGTCTTCGAACAGCTAATACCAGCTCGCCAACCTTGAATACCCTCTCTTTAACTTTACGGTTGAAAGTTCGAGATATACGGGCTTGATATAGCTCAATTTGCTGTTGTGCTTGAAGACGCTTTTCGTCCAATCCTTCAATTTCTTGGAGTCATAAGCGATCATTATTCTCTATAGTTAGCTCATTAGCAATGGCTATTCGAAGAGATGGAATCTGGATTTCTAATGGAAGGACAGCCTCACATCCATAAACCAGTGAGAATGGTGTAAAACCAGTAGGAGTTCGGACTGTTGTTCGATAAGCCCATAAACATTCTCTAAGTTTCTTATTCCAATCACGTTTATTATAATCGACAAACTTTTTGAGAAGTTTAATGATCGTCTTGTTGAAAGCTTCAGCTAAACCATTAGCTGCTGGATTATAAGCTGTAGAAGCCAGATTTTGAATTCGATTCTTATCACAGAACCGATAAAATGCCTGACTGGCAAATTATGGTCCATTGTCATGAATTATCCGTCGAGGAATCCTGAAACGATAAATGACATGGTGTTTAATGAAGCTGATCATATTAGATGTTTTCACTTCAGTAAGTGGGACTGCTTCTGCCCACTTAGAAAAGTAATCGGTTATAGCCAATATAAACTGATGTCCTTTAACAGAAGGAGGATTAATCGAACCAATGATATCCATACCCCAAGCTTCGAAGGACCAAGAAGCTGCTGTAGGATATAGAAATTCAGAAGGTTGGTGAATAAAGTCAGCATGAATCTGACATGCTTTACATCTTTTGGCGTAATCTACAGCATCTGCTATCATGGAAGGCCAATAATACCCCATTCTTCGAATGCGGTCCTGTAACTTCGGACCTGGCTGATGAGCACCAAAGACACCATCATGAGCCTCACGGAGTGTCTGTTTAGCTTCACTTTCTGAAAGACAGCGCAGCAAGTGTCCATCGTATGAACGATGATATAATATATGTAAAGACGAATAATAGTAAAATCGAAATGATCGTCTCTTGATTGATGTAGCTTCTTTTGGATCTTCAGGTAAAATTCCATGAACCGTATAGTCAATGAATGGACTTCTCCAGTCCTTCTGCTGGGAACTTGACTCTGTAGTATAACTTTGTTCAATATACAGATTATTCTTGACACAGAATAAGTCTCAGTCCAACAAAGTAATAGTATTTTGTCTTCGAATTGGAACAGCCAAGTCTGCAGCTAAGCTAGCAAGAGTATCAGCTTTCATATTCTAAGAACGTGGTATGAATTTGATGAAGAATCCTTTGAATGAAAAGATCAACTCGATTACCACTTGATGATAAGGGATGAGATCAGGATTTCTGACTTCATAAGTTCCTCTAACTTGATTAACAATTAGTTGAGAATCTCCATAAGCTTCTAGGAACTCGATATCCAATTGCTTTGCTACTTGGAGCCCAATCAGCAAAGTATTGTATTCTGCTACATTGTTAGAGCATGGCTCATTGAGAGAGTAGGCACGATATATGACCATTTTATCAGGAGAAACCAAGACGATTCCTATTCCAGAGACGATATTACCTTTAAGTCCAACCCGTAATGCTCCATTAAAATATAATTGCCAGATGTTATCCCTCAAAATCATGTTGCAATCCACGACTTCATCTGTAATGTCCTCATATAACTTCGATGTTTCAGGTATAGGGTGAGCAGCTAAGAAATCAGCTAATGCTTGACCCTTCACTGATTTTTGAGGTACATAAACCATGTCATAAGGAGTGAGCAACATCGTCCAGGTAGCTAACCTAGAGTTAAGAATGCTTGGTTTTCTCATCAATACCCGAATGGGATTTATTCTAGAGATAACATGAATAGTCTGTCCTGTCACATAATGTCTTGTCTTTTGGACAACAAAAACTAAGGTCAGACATTCCTTTTTCTACAGGAGTATACATGTGTTTAGCTCCAACCATCATTCAGCTAAGATAATAAATCGCTTGTTTATACCCCATATCACTTTTTTGTGCAAGAAGAGCACCAAATGAATGATCCAAAGCTCGAATATATAGCAAAAATGGTCTTCCTACCACTGGAGGTACCAGAATAGGTGGATTTGTAAGGTATTGTTTGATATCATTGAAGGCTTTCTGACACGCTTCATCCCAAACAAATGATACACCCTTCTTTAATAGACGGGAGAAAGGTTGACATCTCCCAGAGAGATTAGATATAAATATCTTGATATAAGCAATGCGACCCTGAAAGCCATGGAGTTCTTTCAGATTACGAGGAGGACACATTTCAAGAATTACTTTAACCTTATCAGGATCAACATGGATACCCTGAGAAGTAATGACAAATCCTAAAAACTTGCCACTGGAAACCCCCAAAAAAGACTTAGTAGGGTTCATTTTCAATTGATGTTGGCACATCAAATCAAATACTGTCTTCAAGTCTTGAATGTGATCATCTTTTGATCGACTCTTGACAGTAATGTCATCTACGTAACATTCAACTATTTTCCGTAGATGTTCTTGAAAGATGTTGCTCATAGCCCGTTGATACGTGGCACCGGCATTTTTAAGACCAAATGGCATAACTGTATAGCAGTAAACCCCAAGGGGTGTACGAAAAGCAGTATGCTTCTCATCTTCTGGATGCATCTTAATTTGATTATATCCTGAGAATCCATCCATGAAAGACATAAGTTCAAAACCTCATGTATTGTCTATCATGACATCGATAATCGGAAGTGGAAATTCATCCTTTGGACAAGCTACATTAAGATCTCGAAAATCTATGCAAACTCGGACTTTTCTGTTCTTCTTCATAACAGGAACAATATTGGCAACCCAATCGGGGTGTTGTTCTTCACGAACAAAGCCACATATGATCAGCTTTTTGACTTCCGCCTCAATTACATCCATCATATCTGGTCGAAAACACCGTTGCTGTTATTTTATAGGCTTGGCATTAGGAAGAATATTAAGTTTATGAGTAGCAACTTTAGGATCTAGACCTGGCATATCCTCATAACTCCATACAAAAATATCAATATATTCTTTGATCAGTTTTATCAACTCTTCTTTTTTATTTTCAGAAAGGTTTTTACTGATGAATATTGGTTTAGACGTAGTTCCATCTCCAACATCAATCTGGACAATCTCGTCCTCTATAGGTGGTTGTCGTTGTTCAAAACGAAGTTCCTATTGAATGTCCATCTGTTGAGCCCAAGGATCATTTTTAAATGGTTCAGATTCACCATCAGTTTGAACCATATTTACTGAGAATATTTATTCAGATTCATCATAATAACCTCTTCTAACACACGAGGAGTGAGATGTATCGGATTCGATGAATTAGATTTCTTCTGAATCTGATGAATGTGAAGAGCTAGAAGAGAATTCTTCTTGAATATCGTCATTAAACATATGGGACGGATCATATTCCAACCCATGATGAGTTTTTTGATAAAACGGATCACCACTTAATGGTAATTGTCTACCCTTGCCTTGATTAAGACCTTGCATAGTCTTAAAATCATATCCCATATTCTGGATAATCTTGAGAGATTGTTGACTATATTTGTCAATTCGGATTCTTCCTTTATCTTTATCTCTCAGATCATCTGTCTGAGCAACAGGGATATTTCTAGCCAGGCCAAACATAATTTGACGCTTGTTTTTCTTATCAGACGGAATCATGAAATAAGATTCCTCGTAACGTCTATAAGTTACACAAGCTTGCGATGAAGCGGCTACAGGAAGAAGATAGGGAGAAGATGTTAGGAACCTCTGAGCATAAGGTCCAACATCGACATGAGGAGGAAAAGAATTTTCTTTATTGTTAATATATAAGGTTTCCTCTGTATCTATGTCATCTTTATATTGATGACTTTGATTATCAGAAGATAAAGTCATTCTTTCAACAAATTTGACAGCCATATACTCAAAAAGGAAATCTTTATTGATATCGGAAAGTACAAAATGATCAATATTTACATTATTTACAATTTGACTACTACGCTTCGGATTGATCATTAACGGACCATCATCCGTCTTCTGTGTAGACTTTCCAAGATTAATGATTAATGGTGGCTCTGGATCATTCGTACGAAAAGTACGCCCTTTGACCTTGATCACAAGAGGTTGAACTTGGCTTTTAGCAGAAACATTCACTGATTCCTCAGATAAAGCTTGAGTTCTTCCTTTAACCTTGATCATCAGAGGTTGATTGTTGACAGGTTGGGGTTGAATTCGCCCTTTGACTTTGATTTTCAAAGGTTACTCTTCTGGTGAATCTTTATTAATAGACTGATCTTCGGCAAATGATCGATCTTCAGCCATGTCTGATATCTCCTTTACATGTTCTTGTTTGTAGAGCCTTGAATCAAAAAAATAGGCTTCGATACCCTTGAAAGGATTGATATCAGCAAACTCAGTCTTTACAACCCCTTGGGAATCTACGTACTTGAAGCATTGGTGGAGAGTCAAAGGCACGATGTTATGCTCATGTAACCACGGTCTTCCAAGAAAGATGTTGTAGGATACGTCTGAATTAATAACATAGAATGTTGCCATCGTTCGAAGATCACCAATCTGGATTTTCAGACGAATTTTCCCCAGTGGTTTACTCTTTCCAGAGTTGAATCCAACGATTATGGTACTAGTGTAAGTCAAGTCACTAGTAGGAATCCTCAACGGTCTTAGCATACTTTAAAGAATTATGCTAATGGAAGACCCAGGATCAATATAAATCCTGTCAACTTCAATGGATTCAATATACCCAGTATAGCACAAAGGCCTGTCATGCTTGTTATGCTTCAACAGCATATCTTCTTATGTAAAGGTAATATTAGGAATTACCTCCACCATACTATGACATTGTGGGCATGATACTGGAATATTATCAAGAGTCTTGAGTTGAGCTAAGCAGGAGTCAGCTTGCAGCAAAGCTTCACTCAAGGTTTTGCGACTTTCTTTAGAAAGGCAAAGCAACTCGAAGATAGATAGTCTAGCCGGAGTATTGGCTAACTGGGCTAGAATATCAAATTTATATGGTTTTATCACCACCCCCTGACTGGAAGTAGACTTCAATGGGACGTCAAAGCATACTGCTTTCTGTTTCCCCTTTTCAACCACAGATGGTTTAGCAGGAACAGGAGACGGTTGAGTTGGTGGTGTTTCGACATTCTCTACATCTTTGGAGGATCCCTCATAATCTTTGTGGTACTCTTTCCCAGATCTTATACCAGCAAAGGTTTCTTCTTCAGACTCAGAAGAAGGAAGTACCATATTGTAAGATTTAGTCTTCCTTCCCTTAGCCTTCTTCTTACGAAGATTGTTATGAGGAACCTCAGAACCCAATCCAACAGTAGATTTTTGACTTTGAATTTGTAAAGGAAGTCGTATTCCTTTATCATAATTCAAACCTTTCTGCCTTTTGAAAGTCATAACCCATCTTCTTCATGAGAAGAACAGATTGTTGACTGTACAAGTGAGTGGGCAGCGGACTTTTAACATATGGTTCAACAGAGGAAGAAGAAGAGATCTCTGTAACTACAGGAGAATGAAGAATAGAAGTCTCTGTAGCTACGGAAGAAGAAGGATTCGGGATACGAGGAAAAATCCCTACAGGAGCTTTTTCATAAGCAGCGAAGACTTGTTGTACCCTGTATAAGGGAACATTTGTCATGGCTAGCTACTGCTGATGAGTAAGCTTGAGCTTTATAGGAGGAGCCAGACTTGGAGGGCATATACTCAATCCTCTCAATCTATCTTCCAAAGGATTGCCATCCCATAAATGATCCAAATCATCAGGATCTGGAATAACATGAGAAATAATGTTGCAAGTTTTGACTTTATTATCTTTCCTAGATTTTGAAGTTTTACCTTCATCTTCCATTTCAGGTACTAAGTCAGGATGTACCCACATAATTTCACCATTCTTTAATATAAGAGGCAACAATCCTTTATTTTCTTCCCTGGCAGGCGGGATATTCACAATCTTCATCGTCGCCTTCGGAATTGGAACAATTCCATCTGGTATTTGTTGAGAAGGAAAATCACCAAATTGAAGAAAAACCATATTGGTTGTGACCGTATGCTCATCGTTAGTTAAAGAGATGGCATTGGCATTAATCAGCTCTTGGATTTTCTTCTTTAGGATATAACAAGCCCTGGTAGGATGATTGATGTATCTGTGATAGATACAATATTTGGGGTTGTCAGTCAGATTCACCTCATTAGGCCTCTTTGGCTCCGGGATCTAGAGTTTACCACTCTTCACCAGACATTAGAATATTCCTGGGATATCACTCTCGTCAAAAGAATATTCTTCTTTTGACTTAGAAGACTCCTGATTATTCGGCGTCGTTTTGTTTTTGGAAAGATTAACCATAAGGGTATCCTTTCCTTTTGCATTACGATTGCCAGAATTATTAGCAGGATTACCTTTCTTTCCCTTATCCTCTGAGGCAAAGATCATTCCATGTTCACGAGCCAACCTACCATTGGTCTCGACAGAAACTGCTGCTACAATAAACGGGGCCCAATCTGTGAATTGGAAACCAGTGAAAACAGCAATAGATGGTCGCAGATTCATCTTGCATGTATCAATTAATGCTGAATCTGGCATACCAGGAGGCATCTTTAGAGTCGCATGTCAGAAACGTTCAATGAACGTCCGAGTATCTTCTTTCTCCTTTTGTTTAATTTCTATTAAGGAGGACATGTTCATGTCCATACCTCCTTCATAGAAGCGGGAGAGAAACATTGTCTTAAATTCGTCAAAAGACGAAATACAATTGTCGGGTAAACTATGATACCAGTCGTAGGCTGAACCTGTTAAGCACCCAATGAACACTCGAGTGAGAATAGCATCATTTTTTTGTAGATGTACAGTCATAATATCAAAGTAATTGATATACTGACTAGGTGAAGCCTTTCCATCAAACAATACCATTGATTGTGGCTTAAATTTCGGTAGAAAGGGTACATCATTCCAATGAGGAGGATAATGTTGCTTAATCCCTAACCTCTGGAGCTGATCCTTGTGCTTCAAAACTTCAAACTGTGCTTTGAGCTCACGTACTGCTTGAATGGCTTCACTGGTTTGAGGAAGCATATTTGATTGAATGGTTGTTGGATGTACCGTAACCCCCACCGGAGATGGTACATCTTCTGGAATGATAGGATCTAGAGATGCATAATTTTGGTTAACAGCAGGCTCTTGAATATTCAAAGGTATATCAGCCCCTTGACTATCTTGAGTTTGTGCTGTTACCTGCACCGGTGTTACCACTGCCGGTTGAGCAGTTTGTTGAGCCGTTATTATCTGGTGCATGCTTTACATTATGTTAAGCATGTCTTTCAGTGATTGCTCAACGGCAGTGAGACGTTATTCTGTATTAGCAGATGACGTCTCTGGTTCATCTCTAATAGCGTAGGATTCAATCTCTCTTGAAGATATAGAGGGATTAGTATAGAGGTATGAATCAACACTATCCGTTTCAGACTCAAAAGATTGAGTACCCCCAGCTTCTGAATCAGAAGTCTGTAACTGTCTTTGTCTTCTTGATCGAGTATTCTGATATACTCCTTCAAAGGAATTAAGAAGTCTGTTGAATTGTTGTTGACCTGGAGTTTGGGACGTATTCCGTCTAGGATATAGTCCTCTGTTGGTATGAGATGCCATGTTGACTGATGCATATGACAACTCATCATCTTGTTGTTGAGGCGTATTAAAATTTAACCGATCAAAAACTAATCGTTTAGAAACCGAACAACAGCATTTAATTACAATCTGGTGACACTCACAATGATGATTTTCTTGGAGGAGTGTCACGGGAGATTGTCTATTTTTACGCTTTTCTATTAGCAATTCGCGTAAATCAGAAGGAGTAGATGAAGTAGTCTTCTTTATTACATTTGGGGTAGAAAAACGTTTAGTCCATTGTGTATAAAGAAGATTACTGGCTGCATTCGCAGAACCAAACTGTACGTTTTTACGTGCTTGGAGTTGCGCACGTAAATCCTGAGATTTTTTAGCAGGAAGGACTCCATCTTCATTGCGTGTAATTTGTAAGTTTGGTACCTTGCGTACAGCAGTGTAAGAAGGTTGTTGGTTGAAAACAGAAGTTTTACCAACTATGTTTTTATGCTTCATGCGTGTAGGTACATTCACTTTAGATGCAGAAGCATTATTGTGAATTTTATCTACACTGTCACAGACAGGAGATTTACCTTTACGTATAGAGCGCAAAATATGAGTATCTGCCACGTCATAGACGGAAGATTTTCCTTTACGTATAGAACGTAAATTTTGTGTGTCTACCGCGTCACAGACGGGAGATTTACTGTTACGTTCAGACCGTAAAGCATTGGAGTCTGCCACGTCACAGACGGGAGACACGTTTTTACGCCCAGGACATAACACCTGATTTTTATGCTCAGGACGTAAAACCTAATTTTTATACGCAGAGCGTAACACTGGAGAGTCCGCCACGTTACAAACGGGAGACTTGTTTTTATGCGCATGGCGTATCACCGAAGTAGAGACTGCCTCATCACATATGGTAGTCTCTACAACAGGAGTAGGAAGGATTCCTTTGCCCGCAGAGACAGTAGGGAGATCCGAGGATGCTTTGGATTTAGGAACCCAAACTTTTTGCGCCTTCGGCAATTTCTGAACGTTGGAGCAGCGAGTGCTACCCCTAGTCCGGAGCATTTCTTCATAGGCAGTCTGGTCGAAGTGCACAACCAGAGTCTTCTTTGTCGATCCAATCGACACATCATCGTATTGAGCAATTGTCTCCTCGTAAGAGGAGAAGGTCGTTCCCAGCAGAGTCACCATTTTGTTTCACTTAACAAAATGCCTAAAAATCGGCTTTTGAAAATAAAACGAGAAAAAGTACAAAAAGTACAAATTGTTCTGGGAAGTATTGCTATGGAAGTCTGATCTGAAGGCGATCACTTTGTTCCTTGGACCATACGATGATGATGAAGATCACTGCTAAAAGATGAACAACTAGAAGAACTAAGTCACCAGAAAGGTATCGACGCACTTGGGCACTGATGGCGAGGTCGAATGCTTTTCTGTTTTGCTTCACTCTGTTCTGGAAGAAAGGTTGAAGAAGAAATGCTCCCGGGGAATCAAAGTTTCTGGGCTCTGATCTCTATGTATTCTCCTCTGTCTCTGCTTGTTTTTTTATATGAGAAAAATAAGTCTATTTATAGACTTGGCTTTTTGTGCGTAAAACTCAGCAAAAGTTCTGTCTTTACGCTAATAACTGCCACCCATGACTGAAGTCATCCTCTACATACATTAACACGTGTCCCATGATTTCAATAAGAATAGGATGCACGTACACAAGTTCTTCGAAATGTGTGGCATAAAAACCACGTAGGCAAACCACGTTCCAAACTAATCAGAAAGGATAGGGCGTAAAAACAACCCAAATATACCCTGAGCTTAAAGTAGTAAACTAGGCGTAAAATAGCCCTAAAATGGACTTCTCGCGTAAAGTGGTTGATAAAACAACCTTGAGCGTAAAGGTAGCCCAAATAAACTTTATGCACACGTCAACTTTGAGCGTAAAAAGGCTCATATAGTATTCATGCGTAAAAGAAGCCATCTTGTGAGCATAAAAGTAGCTCAGTCCACATACTAAACGACAAATATGGATTTCTGTGTAAAACAAATCCCTTCGAATCCTGTGTTATACGCCGTCAGTAGATCTTTATGTCAGACCCATTATTACTTTGCATTAAATGCATGATTTGACAATTTGTCTCTGCCTGTCCCTGGAGTAAAATGGTTGGCGTGTCCCTGGCGTAAAACAGCTGATCTGTTCCTGGCATAAAGCAGCTTGTTTGAGTGGAAAGCTCTTATCCTTTTGACTCAGTCTATAAAACACATTTTTTTACGCTTCTACAAGAATGATGTGTACTTTTCGTCGTCGGGAGACATCTTGATTTGGTTGTATTCCGAGAAACCATCCATGAATGACATGCGCTCGAAACCGCAGGTGTTGTCAATCATAACGTCCGTGATAGGAAGTGGAAACTCATCTTTAGGACTCGCCTCGTTCAGGTTGCGAAAGTCGATACAGATTCAAATCTTTCCACTTTTCTTGAGGACCGGTACTATGTTGGCGACCCAGTCAGGATGCTGTTCCTCACGGATGAAGCAGCTGGCTATCAGTTTGTTGACCTCGGCTTCAATGGCATTCATGACGTCAGGACAAAATCATCGCTGCTGTTGTTTGACTGGTCTTGCGTCCGGACGGATGTTGAGTTTATGAAGTGCAATCTCGAGGTTTAGTCCTGGCATATCTTCGTAGCTCCAGGCGAACACGTCGATGTATTCTCTGATGAGTTGCAGTAGTGATTCTCGCTCTTCGTCTGTCAGATTCTTGCTGAAGAAGATGGGCTTTGGAGAGGAATCATCACCGAGATCGACTTGTACAACCTCATCTTCGGTGGGAGGCTCCCTTTGTTCAAACCGTTTCTCCCACTGCGCATCTAGTTGTTGTGCCCTTGGCTCTAGCATAAAAAGTTCAGAAATGTCTTCATCTTCTTCGTAGGCGTCGGCAAATACCATATTGACGGACCAAACTTGTCTGAGCATGTCCCCGATGCTGACATCTGAATCGAAAGTGGGTGATCCGGCTGAGTGTGAATGCCAGTCGCATTCTTCGTCTGAGCTTTCAGGGGTTGTTACCGGTGTAACATAACCTAGCCCACATCTGGTTTTGTTGTAGTAGTCTCGTGGTTTCCCAGCCGGGACCGGCGATTGTAAGGGTAATCGCCATCCAGTGCCGTAGTTCAAGCCGGGTGTAGTTTCCAGATCATACCCTTGTTTTTGCATAAGGTATTTGGATCGGGGACTATACAGATAAAGGGGCAATCTTCCGGTGTCGGGTTCGAGATCAACTTCTTCTGCCCTGAAGGGTTGTAGATCATTATTTCGGCCGAAGATGATTGGATGGTCTTCTCCCTCGACTATGTGGTAAGCGTCTTCCACTGGAGTAAGTGGGTTTGCAGTGTAGACGTTTGTCACCTGTGTGTGCAGGTGAGTGCCTATGCCGTATTCCATAGCATACATTGTACAAAGCTTATTAAGCTCGAGATAATTCAAAGATAGCCCTTTATTGATGAAGTAAGGTATCTTTTCCAGTAGCATTACATTATCTGCGGATGGCATGTCAGTGTAGGCAGCCACATACTTGGCCAGTTTTGACTCTTCTTCAGCTACCCCCTGTGTAAATGAAGACTGGGAGGATGCCTTAGACAGCTTAATTATCAGGGGCTCCATGGATGGAGCAGAACGTGGAGTCGTTGATGTACTAGCCACCCCCAGTTTGGTGCTCGGTGCTGAGCGGGGAGTTGTTGGCTGGCTAGCATACCCTGGCTTAGTGCTTGGTTGCCGATTCATTCTGGGAAGACAAATTGTCATCGGCTTGACAGAGGGATTGAGCTCCCCTATTTGTTGCTAGTTAGCTTTAGACAGCCTGATTGTCAGTGGCTCTATCGTGGGTCTTGGCCCTTGGCCAGACCTTGGCAGTCAGATTATCATGTGTTCCTCTTGTGCAGAGAGGCTAATTGCGTCCTTACGCAGAGTGGCTGTAAGGGGCGCAGTTATGCCAGGCTTATGGGCTTAGAGGTAGATCGTCAGAGGTTCTTCTGATCCAAATGCTGCTTCAGTTTGAGCTTGAGTATCTCCTTCGGCGAGATGCTTCTTCGATTTCTCATACAAGCATGAGTCTGAGTAGTAGGATTCGACCCCTTTGAAGGGATCGATGTCGGCAAATTCTGTTCTCACGAAGCCGTGCCTTTCGATGTACTTGAAGCACTGGTGCAGTGTGGAGGGCACGATCATGTAATCGTGTATCCAAGGGCACCCCAGGAGAATATTGTAGGAAGTGTCCACATCTATGACATAACAGGTTACTTCTGACTGAAGGTCACCGATTTGGCACTTTAGGCGAATCTTCCCGATCGGGTAGCTCCTGCCCGAATTGAAACTGCTGATGGCGGTGTTTGTTGGTGTCAGACGATGCATCGGAATGCACAGATGGTGTAGTAAGCTTTTCGGGATGATGCTTATGGAAGAACCGGGATCAATATACATCCGATCTACCTTGATATCGCCAATGTACCCAGTATAGTACAGAGGGCGATCGTGCAGGTTGGTCTTGATGAGCATATCTTACGGAGTGAAGATAATGTTTAGCATTGACCCTGTACAAGCGCTGTCCTGGAGATCTGCAGGCGAGCTTTCCCCAGTGAGGTTGGACTGAGATAGATATGCGTCGGTATTCTAAAGTGCCTCGCTTAGTGTGACGCGAACATCCTTGGAGAGTCTCAGAAGTTCGTATAGCGATAGTTTGGCTGGTATGTTGGCCAATTGTGCCAAGATGTCAAAGTTGTACGGCCTCTCCAGCCCATGAGGCATCTTCCTTCGGAGTAGTTTGTTGAAGCGGGTCTCCTTCGACCTGGGCTTGTCGGTCATCGAAGGCTGTAAAGGTCCGGGAGCATCAGCGGCTGTCGGCTGATGGTCCTCAGCTGAGTTACCCGGTGGAGGTTGGGTTTGTGCGCCGGAGCGGGTAACGACAGCAGTAGCTTCCTCGACCTCTGTCGAGATCGTGCGGCATGATTTGACTTTCTTATTCTTCTTCTTGCTGGTGGAGGAAGGTGCGGATTGAGTCACCTCAGGTACCAAGTCCGGATGGAGCCACATGATCTTCCCTCGTGACGTGGTAAGGGGCACTAGACCAACAGCTTGATCTCAGGAAGGTGGAAGGTTAGCGACCTCCATCCTTGCTCGGGGGACAGGTACTACTCCGTCTTGAGTCTTTGTCGGAGGGAAGTTGCCGAATTGTACTGATACCATATTGGCTGCTACGGTCACCTCTTCGAAATCAATGGCCAGGGCTTTAAAATCGATGAGATGCTGGATGTATCGCTTCAGTTGGTAGCAATCATATGTGGCATGGTGGACATAGCGATGATAGTGGCAGTATTTGGGGTTCTCCAAGTCTGCAGGACGAGGCTCACGCCTGGAAGGAGGGAGCTGAATTCGTCCTCCTTGGATGAGCATGTCTAAGATGGGTTTAACATGGCCATCCTCGAAGGAGTAGGTCATCTGAGGCCACTGCTTTTCTGCTGGCTTTGATTCGGGCTTTGGGGCTGTGTCGGCCACCATAGCCTGCTTGCCCTTGTTATCTCAGTTGCTGGAGGAGTTACCACCGTTGTTGTTGTTAACGTTAGGGCATTTGCCCTTGTCTTCTCCTTCCGAGATGTACAATCCTAGTTGACGGGCTTTCTTCACCTTGTCTTCTGTGCTAGTAGCACTGATGATGAACGTCTTCCAATTCTTGAATTGACTTTTGCCCATCCAGAGGCTGATTGTGGGAAGCAGTCTCTTTTGGCAAATTTCAATCAAGGAGGAATCAGGGTTACCGGAAGGCAGCTTCATCGCGGTTTGGTGAAACCGCTCGATATAGTTTCTTGTCAGCTCCTTTTCTCCCTGAACAACAACAATGAGGGTGGACATTGTCACGTCTTGTCCTACTTCGTAGAACCTCTCTAGGAACATACGTTTGAAGCCGGTGAAGGAGTGGATGCAATTGTCCGGCAAGTTGCGGTACCAGTCGAAGGCGACCCCCTCCAATGCTCCGATGAACAGCCGCATAAGGATGGCGTCGTCATGAGGCAGATGGTCGATTGTGACTTCAAAGTAGGTGATGTACCTGCTTGCAGATGTCTTTCCATCGTATGGATTGATGTGGAATGGTTTATATTTTGGTGGGAAGGGAACATCTCTCCACGCAGCGGGATACGGTTGTCGTATCCTGAGGTCTTGGCAGTTTTCTCGGGCATAAAACATGGCCCGGAGCTCCTGGACCTCTCTTCTTGCCTCCCTGGCCTCGTCTGCAGTGGTAGGAGCCGATATTTTAGGAGGATTATCGCCTGGGTTTGGTGCAGCTGAGTTCGAGTCCGCATTGACCGCGGGACCCGAGCTTGTTTGGCCAGGCATTCTTCCTTGCAGAGTTGGAAGGGCCACTTTGATCTCTTCTACAGACTTAACCAAAGCATGTAGTATGGCCTCCAGAGTGTCGATGCGTTGGCGATCACTGGGGCCTTATTGGTTGCTGTCTGTCATGAACATCGTCCTCACATGATGAGAGATAGAAGGAACGGTAGAGTACGTGCGCTCTGAGTCATACCCTTATACAGAGAAGTCGTCCGGGTATGTGGAAATGTTTTCCTCTGGTTCGGACTCAGAAAGAGTGGTACCCCCAGCTTCAGAGCTTGCCTCGTCTTGGGAGTTGGGGACATCCTCGGGGACGTCGGGGTCTGCCGTATCTGTTGGGTGAACCGTTTCCCCTGGATTGTCTTCTTGGAACATCGGATTATCGTGGATTTTTGGAGGAGTGCTACCCCCGGCCCCGATGCCTCCAAGTATGGCAGATTTCGTCTTTGAGCGGGTACCTTGGTAAACTCATCCTGTAACGGTAGTAGACAACCGTTTAGAAAAAAGTTTCTTGGTTACGCCGGTTAAAATTTTTGGGCTGGAGACGTTTGTTTTCTTTCCTCTATCGCTGCCAGGAATCTTCAGAGCAGAATTGCAAGAGGCGACGAGAAGCACCCTATCTTCTGAGCTTGGGTGTTGTAACCTTTGGAAGACGGACTGCCGGTCTTTTTGTACTGTTGCCTTATTGCAGCAGCAGTTGACAATGACTTGGGTGCATTGATGTCCTTGACAGGACTCTTTGCATGTCAAATCTTCGTCTCTTTCCTTGCGCTTGTGAAGAATAACGTTGCACAAGTCACCTGCTTTATGGGCTGGGGAGTCCTGAGCACATGAGTGTGTTGGCCTCCTGTCTTCTCCCTGATGTGGGGGTAGCACGAGTACTTGCCCCTGATCCTTGTTGGGAGATTCTTGATAACTATTCCGTTCGTTGGCCGCTGGGGGCTGGATACGGGTAGTTCTGTACAACTTTCCATCAGGGGCCCGAGTAATAGTCAGCGGGACGCCCTGGTGGTCGGAAGTTGGGACAGTCGACTGAGCTCGCCGAGCCCGCGCTGCCTGAGACTTCTTCCTTCTAGCACATGAGAGTGCATAGTAGGAAGAGTCCAAGCTGGTCACAACAGAGTCTGGCTTATGCTTCAGAGAGCCTCCATGGTCAGGACCGTACGAGCGGCGGTCAAAGACTGACCGTGCGCCGCATGGATTAGATGGTATGCGGCTAGGATCGGTGGCCGTGCAGGCTGTCTGCATACGGCTGGTATGTGTAGCCGTGCAGGCTATCTACATGCGGCTATCCTTTGTGGCCGTATGAACTTTCTGTATGTGGCTAGAAGTCATGGTCGTACAGGCTGTCTGCATACGGCTGGCAGTTCTGGCCGCATGAGTTTTCTCCATGCGGTTGACAGTTGCGGCCGCATGAGCTTTCCCCATGCGGTTGGCGCCCTTATGCGGCTTGGATTGCACAGCGTTCCTCTTTGCCCCTGCAAGTCCAGCATCATAGTATTTTCTTCTGTCGGACTTGGGGACAGCAGAGTCCTCTGTGGTCTGAAGTGGGGCCGTACAAGAGACTTCTCCGCTGTCTCAGGCAACAGAGAGTACTTCTTCGAGAGCTTGGGGAGGAGCAAATGATTTGGGTCTCCGCTTCCTGCAGGCCTTCTTCGTGCGAGCTAACTGCTGGACCGGGCCAGCGCTTCCATCGGAGAGCATTTCTTCAAACGCCTGCTGGTCGAACCGGGCGACCAGCATGTGTTGAGTGGAGCCAAGTTTGGCTGCGTCTGATTATGTCACCAACTCCTCAGCCGTAGAGAAGTTAGTCCCCAGCAGAGTCGCCATCGTATTTTCCATTGATTATAAAAGAACAGAACAATTTATATGGGAGGACTGGACTTTTACTTCACAACACAAACTCTTTCGTACAAAGAAAGTCTAGGGACAAAAACCTTGGTACAACAGTCTAAGTACGATTGTTTAGTTTTGATTCTGGGGGTGACGGTAGAGGCTCTGGAAAGCGACGGCCGCTCTGCCTTACTCCTTGGATGATCAGACGTAGCCTTGGCTCTGATGAAGAAATGCCCTCTGGATGGGAAGACTCTTCTGTGTGCGCCTTTTTGTTTCTCTGTGTGTCCAGCCGGGTGGAGAGGTTCTCTTTTACAAGGGAATAGCACCTTGCTATATTCTTTTTTTTTGTTTCTCTGGATCCGATCCTTTTGCAAGGGAATGGCACCTTGCTATTTATAGGAGTGGGGTGTGATCATTAGGGTTTACAATGATTCTCTCCTTGAAAAGTCGACGGCCAATCATCTGGGCCATTAATCTTGATTGCATTACATCTGGGCAATTGATTCTTGATTGCACCAAATCTGTATGGGCAATTAATGCTGATTGCACTGAATCCTCATAATCTGTTATGAAAAGATCGGATCTTCCGCCACGTATCCCATTTATTTAATCACAATAAATCTGATTTGATTTGAGTAGTAATGGTGATTGCACTAAATCTGGTTGTCAGGATTTGCGAGCAGCCATAACTCTGAGGGGATAAGACAGCCACGTGTCTCAACTTGTCATGAGGATCGCCACGTGTCTCAACCGTCATGAGCGGGGCGTCTGGCAGAGCCGCATGAGTGTGGTCTAAGTGAATCGCATACGGGTGACTCCTAAGTCGTAGCCGTATGAAGGTAACCGCCGCATGGGGGCAGCAGCTTCGTGAAGGAGGCAACCGCATGAAGGAGGCAGCCGCATGAATGGGGCAGCCGCATGAAGGGCACGGCCGCATGAAGTGGACAGCCGCATGAAAGAAGCAGTCACATGAAGGACGCAGCCGCATGAAGTGGGCAGCCACATGACGGATGCAGCCGCATGAAGAGGACAGCCGCATGAAGAGGACAGCCGCATGAAGAGGACAGCCACATGAAGAATGCAGCCGCATGAAGAGGACAACCGCATGAAGGATGCTGCCGCATAAAGGATGCAGCCGCATAGGGGTGCTTAGGACTTGACGGATCCTATCAGTTATAGAAGATTTTCTTCTTTCCCCAAGGGACACGCCATTATTATTTCGGCTTTATGGCAGAGCTGTCATTCATTGCGTCAGAGCTGTCATTCATTGTGTCAGAGCTGTCATCAGAGCAATTAATTGGGAGACTGCTTTATGGCCAGCTGTAGAAGCGGACAGCGTATGGCCACGTGTCTTTGCCTGAGCTGCATGGAGCTGTTGGAGAGTTTCGAGCCGCATAAAGTTCTGAAGGGTTCCTGAGCCGTATAAGGCTCCTTCTGTTTGGAGCCGCATGGGCTTCTCTTGTCTTTTTCCATGCTTCTACAATGATATGCTGAAGCTTCTTGCCGACGCGCATGGACTTTGAGTCCTGATGATGCGCCGAAGCCTCTTTGCTGACGTACATGGACTTCGAGTCCTGATGATGCGCTGAAGCTTCCTTGCCGACGCGCATGGACTTCGAGTCCTGATTATGCGCCGAAGCTTCTCTGCTGACGCGCATGGACTTCGAGACCTGATGATGCGCCGAAGCTTCTCTGCTGACGCGCATGGACTTCGAGTCCTGATGATGTGCCGAAGCTTCTCTGCTGATGTACATGGACTTCGAGTCCTGATGATGCGCTGAAGCTTCTTTTCAGATGCGCCTGAGCTCGGGTTCGGTGTGTGCGCTTCTGATGAAAACTCGGCTCAGATATATATTTCGTTATTGTTTTAACATATCTGAGTTTTTATCATCTTACCCTGACCACCAGTTTCGATGACCGTCCCGCTTTTGAACGAAGTACTGCTGGACACTGCTCTCTGTCAGATGAGAGTTGATTATAACGATGAGGTAATAAATCCTGCCCGAGCTGCCATTATGCTGGATCAGTCTCTCGAGAGAATGACCTAAATCAAGGAGCAACAGTATGCGTTTCTCCAGTGGATGATGGAACATGGCAGCTTGCAATCTGCCGTTCCAGGAAATGAGACTTTCCTGAAGCCTGAGTTCCTGTTCGGGGATCGCCTCACTTCTACTGAAGCGAAGGTGCTGAGGATCAAGGAAGATTGGTTCTTCTCAGCCAAAGGGGTACACATTTTCAGAAAGAAGCTCGAGCGTCACTGGTCTTTGACGGCTTTCTATCGTCTTGCTTCCAAGAGAAGGATGTCATGGGAGTTAACCCCGTCTCAAGGGGGAGCGGTGGCGGGCACCATCAGGATTGATGCTACCTCGAACCAAAGGGATATTTTGGTCGCCATGCGGGCTGGGCCTTCTTTCACCTGGCGAACTCTGCGTCCAGGGAATATTTATAGTGACGTCCCTGTCGACACTTTTGCCTTCGGTGCTTCGACTTTCGTGAATCGTATGCTATCATCGAAGCGGTCGTACCCGAAAGGTGAATTTCGAGTAGAGGGTTGGTGTCACTATGTGTCCAAGTGGAACAAGCTGACACTCTTGGTTCTGACAAAGTTTCGAATCAAGCTCAGGGAGATTGGGCTGACTGCCGCCATCCGTGCTACCCAGGCGGGCATTGACATCAACAGGCATATGTTTCTTGCGTGCCTGGAGATGTTTAATACCCAGACCGGGACCTTCTTCACTCCGGTGGGGGAACTAGGACTTGCACTTCATGAAATGTATGAGGTGTCAAGGCTTCCTTAGGGATCAGAACCCTATGAGGAGTATTTTCCAACCAACGAGGAGTTCCAAGTCCTGGGGGACAAAGAAGGGAAGATGATGGCTATCTTTAAAGAAGTGGCGAGTCACCACTATTATATGCAGAAGAAGGATAAGGGTGGGGCACAGTCCCACGTAACTGCTTGGAGGGATTATGTCTTTGAGCAAGACAAGGAGGATCCCTCTCAATTTACAACTCCACCAGCTCTTTCCAGTACTAAGGTGCTCTCCGAAATGAGCAGACTTAATGAGAAGAGTCCCCAAGAAAATGCAGATAGGAAATCGGACGAGCGCTCCTATAGCTGTTTCTGGCATTTCATACATCGGATGTCGTCCAAAGCAGTGTTGACTGCTTATCTGATGATCTGGCACCGGGATCACATCTTTTCAGGTGGGTCAGGCTATGTGGAGAGGGTGACCCGAAACTTGATTCTGTCAGCTGTAAAGTTGGTTTTTGGCCATCCATTGGCTCTACTCCCAGCGATGGTATGCAACCTGCTACGAGGTCTACGAGAATTCGCAAGTGACGTTGTTCACGAACGAGGTAAGAACGGCAACTTTCCTCGTGCCGAACTATCGTTTCACTATCTGATAGGGTGGCTGATTTTGCACCATCCCAACGTGATGAGTCCGGGCCAGAAAGAAGACCATGTGGCCGGAGATGCATTCCTCCGCCGCTTCTACCAGAGGAAGTGGCCGCATACGGGCGTTCCTGTTTGTACGAAGGTTTTGTCCTACCTTCAAGGATGTGAGATCACAAAAGTTGGTCCCATTTTCACCGGCTTTGAAGCAAATAAAGATTTAGCTGATTCGGGTGCAGATGCAACAACTCTGTCTCTGTGAGGATTCCGTTGGTTGCAAAGCATCCGGTCGTCCCATTTGGTGTACAGGAATAAAAATCATTGTTACTTGGAGCCGTATTTGCCGAGTCGTTTCGTACGTCAATTCGGCTATGCCCAGTTGATGTTGGGGAACCCCAGTACCAGCCTGGGGTATATTGGGAGTCTACTGGACGGGGAGTGAGCTTGGCATTACTATAATGCCAGATGTACCGGAGCCCGCTTTACCGTGTCGGTTCTGAATCCGCAGCCGCCGATTCTTTTCTCAGCCGCCAAATTTTACTGTGCGATGAACGCTGTATCTCCTGGATATGATAGAGAGACCAGTTTCATCGTCGGCACCCAGTTGGAGGCGACTGGGAACATGTTGGTGAAGGCTCGATTGTAGCGCCCGCCAGAGGTTGGTTATCGAGACACCCCTACCGTATCTTCGGAGGGTACTCAGACAGAGCCCTCGGCTGATCGCCCGAAGAGACGTGCCGGCACAGAGGCCGGTTCTTCTGTACCAAAAAGGCAGAGGAAAGCAATGTCACCGAAGGTGTCAACAGAATTAGCTCCTGTGGAGGTAAGGACGTCCCATATAGTCTGGTTAGTTCTACCATTTTTGTGACATATGCTTTCTTTTTGTAGGAGCCGTTGAAAAGAAAACCCCGAACTCCGAGATCGGGTGCTAGCTGACCAGAGTGGGTGGCGGGCCCATCTGATGAGCGCATTATGCCGATTGTATTGTCTCCCATAGAGGAGAACCCGGATGATGTGACTTCTGTGGAGATACTAGCTGTCGTGACGGCTTCTGGTATCGAGGTCTCAGCAGAAGCTGTTCTTCCCGATGAGGAAGAGGAATGGAGTTCGTCTTTTTTCAAATGACGTTCCTCCAGAGGTCCCTGAGCCTGCACTAGGGGGAACATGTATGGTGGTAACAGAGGAGAGGGTTGATTCCTCTCCTCGTCATGATGAAGGGGGGTTGGCTACACCGTTGCCGAGCCCTATCCCGGACTCAGCAGCGGACGCTGAGCAAGCTGCCGATCGGGAGGTACCGACAGATTCTATTCCCGCAGAGGGATTCAATGAGGGAGACGAGACTCATCTGCCGAGCCTGGCTCCAGGGGAGTCAAGTCAGAAAACAGGTGCTGATCTCGCTGTTTTGCCAGAGGAGGAAGGTCATGTGCGGCCTGCTGATAGTGTTTTGGAGACGAAGGAAGCAGCCCCAGTCGTCGGTGGTCCCTCCGAAATTGAAAAGGGTAAGGGTTTGCTGGTTGAACCCTCTGTTGCTCCTTCCACTTGGGGGACGATAACGACGCCCCATCTGGCTCCTCCCGTCCACTTGGCCCCTCGGGCTGGTAACGAAGTGCAAGTCCCAAACGAGAGAGGGTCTGCTGAGGTTGAGATTACAGCCTCGCAGGTTGAGGTCGGTGGGTCTTCTTCAGGTCTGCTGTCCATAGTAGCTCCTCCGACTCCTGCTATGACACCTCAGGTGTTGGCAGACGCGGACGAGTATGTACAGTTTATTGTTGAAGCAGTGTACAAGATGCTGCAGAAAGGCGTATCAACTGTGCTGAATGCGAACAGGAGTTTCGCGACGGCAAAAGTCATGGTGCTCCCTTCCATTAGTTTGATACGTTTGCACCAGGGCCACGATCATATAGCCGAGATTCTGGAGGCATCGGTAGCCGAGCTCGACCAGCTTCTTTCCGAGCTTCAGAGTATCCGACGAAATGACTTTTCTGCTCTGATAGAAGCAGAAAAGGAGAAATTGATAGCTGAAGTCGAGTCGTTGTATCAGGCCACAATGGCTGTCTGGGACCGTAAGGTGGCCGAAGCTGAGGCTACGGTGGAGAGGCTATCTCAATCCATGCAGGAGAAGGTGGAGTTGCGGGCCTCGTTGGAGGCTAGCATAGCAGAGGTCATTGCCAAGATTCGCCATCTTGAAGACCAGCGAGACCAACTCTTGTTAGATACTGAGCGAGTCCAAGCTGAACATGTAGCATCTAAGGAGAAGGAAGCAGCTTTTACCTACTAGGTTCTTTTCCTGACCCACCAGCGGCAACAGCTAGACGAGAAGTATGAGACTGATACTGCCCCCGAAGATGTAGAGGTGATATGCCAAGAAGCCGAACGCCGGGTCTTGGCGACCGCGAAGACTCGGGCGGAAGACTTGAAGCATCGGATTGAAGAGCTTTCTGCCAATCCCAGTGATGCTTAGGGATTGTAGTCTCTCTCTTTTTTATTATTTTTGTAGTTTGTAACTTCTGCTGGGGATGTAATCCTTTACTTTAAAATAAAATATAAAGAATTTTGTGGTGTATTTATTTTTGCTGTCATGAACTGATGATTTATGTGGACCTATTATCTTTTACGCACCTTAGTTTTTAGGTACAGATAATAAGTTTGAGAGAACCGACATGTTTGCTCAGAGGTAATGTGGACGTGGCAAATATGGGGCTCTGGGGGGATACGCAGAACTACTCAGAGGTAATATGGACATAAAAATTCTGCGATTGATGTACGGCAACGCAGGAGTTGTTCGTATGGGATGTTTACTCAGAGGTAATGTGGACGTGGTAAAGATGATGAACAGCACAACCCTACGTGGTGTAAGATTACGCTTTGCAGGGCGTAGAGGAGCAACTCAGAGGTAATGTGGATGTGGTTGTTCTTCTACTGGGGATAGAATGCCGCGGAACAACTAGGTTCCGAAAGTATAGGATTTTATGAAGGGGAGATGTATGTGAGCTCTGATGATCAGGTCCACTGACTCCCTTGTGGAAGTACATATCTGAAAGATGTCATGAGTAGTACTTCTTTAGGAACTTGCCGTTGATGGGCATCATGAACAAGTCCCCGTTCGGTCGAACGAGGGGGTAAGCACCGTTTGAGTATACCATCTCTATGATGAAAGGTCCCTCCCACTTGGGCTCGAACTTTCCTGGTATTTTGTGAGTTAACACCATTGGCCTCCTGAATGCCAGGACCAGGTCGCCTATTTGAAAAGTCCTCTGCTTGACCTTTTTGTTGAAAGCCTGTGATATACGGGCTTGATAAATTTTAATGCGCTGCTGAGCTAGGAGACGTTTTTCGTCAAGTACCTCCAATTTTCGCAGACGACGACGCTGGTTGTCTTCTTCTGTTAATTGGTTTGTGAGCGCCATACGGAGTGAGGGTATCTGAATCTCGAGAGACAGTACCGCTTCGCTCCCGTAGACTAAGGAGAACGGGGTATTGCCCGTCGAGGTCCGTACCGTTGTACGGTAGGCCCAAAGACATTCGCCGAGCTTTTCGTCCTAGTCGCGTTTGTTAGATGACACGACCTTTTTAAGTAGCTTGACGATGGTCTTGTTAAATGCCTCGGCCAATCCGTTTGCTGCCGGATTGTAGGCGGTTGATGCCACATTCTGAATTCGATTCTTGTCACAGAATCTACTGAAAATATGGCTGATGAACTGTGGACCATTATCGTGGATAATCCTTCGAGGTACCCCAAAATGGTAGATGACATGGTGATTGATGAAGCTGATCACCCTGGAGCTTTTTACTTTCGTCAGTGGAACTGCTTCTGTCCATTTGGAGAAGTAGTCGGTGATGGCTAGGATGAAGCAGTGTCCCCTCAATGATGGAGGGGTGATCGGTCCTACAATGTCCATGCCCCAAGCTTCGAAGTCGACGTGAAGCTGGCAAGCATGGCACTTTTTAGCATAGTCGACAGCGTCGACTGCCATGGTTGGCCAGTAGTAACCCATACGTCGCAGTCGATCCTGTAACTTAGGGCCAGGTTGATGAGCCCCACAAGTCCCGTCATGAGCTTTCCGGAGGGCTTCGGCTGCTTCTTCGTTGGATAGACATCGAAGGAACGTCGGTACAGCGTTTTAGTAGCTGTATCATAATAGAACCGAAGGGAACGTCTTCTGACTGAGACAACTTCCTTCGGGTCTTCTGGAAGAATTCCATAGACAGCGAAGTCGATGAATGGGAACCTCCAGTCTCGGACATTAACACCAGTGCTTGTCGTCATGGTATGGGCCATTTGTGAGCATAGGTTGTTTTTGGGACAGACCAAGTCACGACCAACTACCGTGACGTAGTGTTGAGTCCCGTGGGGTACCGCTAATGAAGCTGCGAGGGTGGCCAGAGCGTCAGCCTTCAGGTTTTGTAACCGAGGTACGTGTTCTATGAAGAACTTGGTGAAGGTTGAAATAACATTCAATACAGCTTCATGGTAAGGAACCAGATCTTTATGGCAAACTTCGTACTGCCCTCGGATTTGATTAACGACGAGTTTTGAGTCGCCGTAAGCTTCCAGATGATCCACCCCCAGCTATTGCGCCAGCTGGAGTCCCATGATGAGAGCGTTGTACTCGGCAACATTGTTGGAGCACGGCTTCGAAAGGGAGTAAGCACGCCGGATGACCAGCTGATCGGGAGAGACTAAGACTACCCCCACTCCTACGATGATTTGGCCTTTGGGGCCTGTTCTTGAAGCGCCATCGAAAAACACCCGCCAAACAGAGTTTTCTTCAGTGACGTTTAATTCTTGGACCTCATCCGGGATGTCTTTATAGAGTCTGGAGGACTCTGGAATGGGGTG
The DNA here is from genome assembly GCA_029216955.1 of Iris pallida. NCBI lineage: Eukaryota > Viridiplantae > Streptophyta > Magnoliopsida > Asparagales > Iridaceae > Iris > Iris pallida. Next base: position 83,703 of record JANAVB010013625.1, on the reverse strand, counting down.
TGCAGCTAAAAAGTCGGCTAGAGCTTGACCCTTGATGGCTTTTTGTGGAACGAACACCATGTTGTACGGCGTCCACAGGATCGCCCATGTAGCTAGTCGGGAGTTCAAAGATCCTGGCTTCATCATGAGAACCCTGAGTGGATTGACTCGGGAAATGACATGAATTGTCTGGCCCGAAACGTAATGGCGAGTCTTCTGGATGGCGAATACCAAAGCCAAACACTCCTTTTCAACGGGGTTGTATCGGTGTTCGGCCCCGATCATCATTCTACTAAGGTAGTAGATAGCTTGCTCGTAGCCTACATCGTTGTTCTGAGCCAACAAAGTACCGAGGGAATAATCCATGGCACGGACGTAAAGGAGAAATGGTTTGCCTGCGACGGGTGACACCAGGACTGGCGGGCTCGTCAAGTAAGCTTTAATATCATCGAAAGCTTTCTGGCATTCTTCTGTCCAGACGTAGGAGACTCCCTTCTTCATGAGCTGGGTGAAGGGTTGGCATTTTCCAGAAAGGTTTGCTATAAACCTTCGGATGTATGCCAGACGCCCCTACAGGCCTCGAAGTTCTCGGAGGTTCTTCGGAGGGTCCATGTCAAAGATGGCTTTAGTTTTCTCGGGATCGACATGAATGCCTTTCGCCGTGATAATGAAGCCCAAGAACTTTTCGCTAGAAACCCCAAGGAAGGATTTAGCGGGGTTCATCTTGAGTTGATGCGCTCACGTGAGATCGAAGACTGTCTTTAGGTCTTGTAGGTGATCACATCTGAGACGGCTCTTGACTGCGATATCATCAACATAGCATTCAACTATTTTGTGTAGATGTTGACGGAAGATGGTACTCATAGCTCGTTGGTATGTAGCACCAGCATTCTTCAAGCCAAAGGGCATCACTGTGTAGCAGAAAATCCCTTTCGGTGTCCTGAATGACGTGTGTTTTGCGTTATCGGAGAACATCTTGATCTGGTTGTAGCCCGAGTACCCGTCCATGAAAGACATGCATTCAAAGCCACATGTATTGTCGATCATCACGTCAGTAATTGGGAGCGGGAATTCATCCTTCGGACAAGCAGTATTGAGATCCCTGAAGTCGATGCAGACTCGTATCTTCCCATTCTTCTTGGTGACAGGGACGACATTGGCCACCCAATCCGGATGTTGCTCTTCACGGATGAACCCGCTGCTCAGGAGTTTGTCCTGATCGATAGCGTTCATGATGTCAGGACGAAAATGTCGTTGTTGTTGCTTTACAGGCTTAGCATCAGGCAATATGTTAAGTCTATGCATTACGATCTGGGGATCAAGTTCCGGCATATCTTCGTAGCTCCAGGCGAAGACGTCGATATATTCTTGGGCCAATTGGACCAAAGACTCCCGGTCTTCTCCCTTTAGACTCTTGCTGATGAAGATGGGTTTGGAAGGAGATCCATCCCCAAGGTCAACTTGTTCGACCTCGTCTTCGGTAGGGGGTTCGCATAATTCAAAACGAGACTCCCACTGTGCTCCTAGGTGTAAAGTCCCTAATTTATTAATTTATTTAATATTAATTTTGTGTAAAAAAATTGCTAAAATACATGTAAGCATAATATTAGGAGTGTAATGCATAGTATGGGTGTAAGTTTATATGATATACTTATATATATGTATATATGTATGTGTGTATGTGTTGATTTATTAAGGTGTATATATTTATATATACATATATATGGGAATATATGTGCATATAAATATATCTAATTATTGAATTATTGAAAAGAGTTTTTTTAATTAGAAATAATAAATAAAATAGAATTTAGATATTTAAATAGAGTGATAATAGAAAAATAGAAACTAGGTTTCAAAAAAAAAAAGAATTTTCTAAAAAAAGAATTTTTAATAAATAAAAAGAAAGAAATGAAAAAGAAATGAAAAAGAAAGAAATGAAAAAGAAAGAAATGAAAAAGAATAAGAAAAGAAAAAGAAAAGAAAAAGAAAAAAGAAAAGAAAAAGAAAAAAGAAAAGAAAAAAAATAGTCAACCCACCCATAAAAGGGGTGGGCCCCACCCCTATTCATGCTTGCTTCGTTCAGCAGCAACCCAACAATTCCGTGAGTCGTGGGCTATGGGTTATTAGTATTAGTAATCGTAGTAGTATTAGGATTTTTGCCCTATTTGTTATATATATAACTTCCTCCATAGACTTCAAAACCCTAGGCTCCCAAAACAAAAATTGCGGCAGAACATATCCTCTTCGCCTACGAGTTCGTTTCACCAGCGACGGAGTTGTGTGCGCGTCGAACGGAGCATCGGAAGTCAGCCCCTCGTCATCCACGGAGCAGTTTTCCCACTCAAGGTACCCTACTTTCCGACGACGTAACTTTTTACTCGTAGCACCGACTTTCGATCCGTCAGATTTTCTGGAAAATAGACTTGACGCTCTTCGAGATCCTCCAGGTGGATTTTGAAACAACCCATCGACTTGCTCGAAAAATCGAGACGAAGTTGAAGAAAAACCTGTTTTCTGTAATACTAAAAACTATTTTAAAACGACAACTTGTCGGCCAATTTTCTTTCTGTGCATTAAATATTTGTAGAAATTAATTGAAAATAGTAAAAGACAACATAACCGAGATTGCAACGCATCTTCTAGATCGTCGTTTCGATTAACGTGTAAAAAGTAAATTGATGTTGAAGTTGGAGAAAAACCTGTGTTAATTTATATAAAATTTCTAAAATTTTCTCGATACGGCGTGCACCCCAACAAACCGGGCGACGTGGTCGCGCGCTATACGCATCGAAAGGCGCGTATGGACATTGCCGACGTGTGGGAACTGACGGAACTCAGTTTTGTCGTGTGTGCGCGACGAAATCAGTCTGTATCCGTCGAGATACCCCCGTATCGCCAATTTGCAAACTTTACCCTAACTTCGTGTACAGTCGTCAAATCAAGACGAAACTTGCACCAACAGGTCCGAATTGAAATTCTGGTCCTGTGTGCCAAGTTTGGTTCGATTATAAGAAAGGTCGACCGGAACCCCTTTTTGGCGGGCCCGTAACCCACTCAAACGGACGATTTTGTACGTGGCTCATCGGAATCCAAAACTGGATATACCGTTGAGTTCCTCTCCTCAAACTGAATCTGTAGACATATATTTTGACGACTTTAGAGACCATAGACTTTGGCACGCGTTTCGGTGCAAAGCGAGTCCAACGGCGGACATCGTTTTGACCCAAAATTATGATTTTACCCCTGTTCAAGAATTAGACTTTTGGACAGGCATTTTCTAGGTATATCTTATACACCGAGTACATTTTTTATGTTTGTTTCAGCGTCCGAAGTTGTTTGGAGATTGTGACATTTTTTGGCTGACATTGTGATTTTCTGGACTTGCCACTTTGTACCATCAGGCAATATACCTTTTCACCTTACTCTGTGATTTACATATTCTTATTTTTAGTTGTTATTTTCAGCATTTCTTATTTGTTATTATAAAACTGTGCGTCCAAGCCACACTTGGGTGCAAGCGACTCTATCGGTCGTTTTCTTGCTTTTATTTATCTCTCTTGCATCGACTTAGCCTAGTGACCACCCATTGTTGATGAGGTATTGGTATATCTTATACGGCCTTGACACTTACTTTACCACGTATTATGAGTCACATATAGGACACGTACTCGCGTAGTCGGTCGGCCACTGATACGTATGAGGCGTGCGACAGTTAGGAGTAACTGCCAATAGAATTGCATGCTAGTGAACTTGGCAGTTACTAGATGGTCATATGAGTCATGGATGTGACTCCATTAGGCATTGGGAGGGAAGAACAGTTCCTTGATGTATTGGCCACATTTACATACTACTATTGTACCTGAAGCTCCGTTGGATACGCAGGTTTACCCTATTGTACTGATTTCCTCGGACGTTCAGGGAACGTTATGGACGTTTTCTTACTGATTCCCTCTGACGTTCGCTGAATGTTATGGATGGATTGTACTGATTCCCGATGAGAGGGACGATGCCACTGCTATACAGCCCGAGTGCCCATATGTGGAGGATTGTTCTTTATTGTATATTTACTATAGTACGGTTAGGTACCCTATTGCATGCATCCCTTCTTCTAATTATATTATCACAGTTTAAATGTCATGGTGTTTTTTTGTATCTTGCTACGTCCCTCTGAGGACCTGGTTATCTCTCCAGGATTAGACGACTTCCCGCAGGAGTACGGAGCGGCATTGGATCCATCTTTTATGGGCGACGAGGCATTTTCCTTTGACATTTAGCTCTATTCTTATCTTAGAGGATTATTGAGACTATGTAGTGGACATCTTATGTTCTTTCATTTACTTTCTATTTTGCGGAGGTTGGACTCCGATCTTTGTGACTATTTTTCATAGCTGTTTGGAGTGGGTATGTCCACCCGGCTATCTTTTGATGCATTATTTATTGGACTCTCGTTTCTTCTGTGTTGAGCTGTGATGAGATTAGATACTTATATTCTGGCCTATGATTTTATTATATATATACAGCTTATGTACGTATACGAGGATTTCATATATTGGAGTATTCTTCGTGTATGTGCAGCTGGCATGTTGCGTACTTGGTCCTAAGTATTTTGGGACTGGGGCGTTATACTAGGCGTTGAGCCCAGGGTTCTTCCTTAAAGAATTTCGGCGTTTGGTCACCGCTTTCATCCTCTTGAGATTGTGTAGATGCCATGTTGACTGATAGCACCTTCCTGAGGACTGAGCCAATACTGGTATCGGAATCCCAAGTTGATGCTTCGGATGAGTGAGAGTGTTCCATTTCTTCTGCTTCCAAACTCTCTGGAGTTGCCGGCGGCGTGACATAGCCTATCCCCCGTCGAGTACGATGATAGTAGTCCTGCGGCTTTCCTTTAGGTGTTGGGAGCCGGAGGGAAAGACGTCGGCCTTTGCCCTAGTTCAGGCCCTTGTTGCTTTTCAGGTCGTAACCCATCTTTTGAATGAGGTACTTTGCCTTGTCCGTGTACCGATAGACTTGAACTCTGCCGGTATCCGGTTCTGGCTCGAGTGGCGGGAGTTCTTGATGATGCTCGACTTTGCCGAAGATGATGGGTTCTTCATCCCGATTCTGCGGTAGGACTATAAAATAGACTCCTTGGGACGGGACTACTCGATTTACATGATTGACGGTCGTTATTTGTGTTTGTGATGACCGTAGAGCATTATCTAGTATATACATGGCATTCTAATGTGGAAGACTAGAATAATTGAAAGACACTCTATTATTGATAAAATACGAGATTTTGTCCCGCGGGATTATATTATCAAGAGAATGTGCATCTATATCAGCAGATATGTACTCCCCTAACTCTTCATCTGTGAGCATTGGGGCTGGTTTGGGAGAGTCCATCGTAGATCTGACCTTGGGATCCGAGAGGGCTGTGTGGGCCTTCTCTTGCAGTTTGGATGATTACGGAGGCTTGCCTCTAAGACGCACCTTCAGGGGTGCCTCGACTGTGCCTTCGATGACAGGTGCCTTCCCCTGTAGTTTTGCCACAAGGGGAGCCGACGTCTGAGGAGGTTTTTCCTTGAGCCGTATCATCAAGGGAGCTTCAGTAGGTGCTCTACCTAGAGAAGTCGGTGCTTTTTTAGGAAGCTTGATGGTCATGGGAGGCAGCATCTGAGGCGGTTTCCCTTTGAGACGAATCTTCAAAGGAGGGTCGGGAATCATCTTCGACTCCATGTTCGGCTCTGCCACTGTTTCTGCTTCATCGTCAACATCATTAGCTTTTCCTTCATCGAGTGACTTGTATAGGGTAGCATCGGTGAAGTAGGCTTCGACCCCCTTGAAAGGGTCAAATGTCCGCGAACTCTGTCCGGATGATGTCGTTGGTGGATACGTACTTCATACATTGGTGGAGTGTAGATGGCACCACCATGTACTCATGCAGCCACGGGCGACCCAACAGGAGGTTGTAGTTGACGTCGGCATCCACGACATAGCAAGTCACCTCGGTTCGGAGGTTACCGATATGACATTTCAACCGTATTTTGCCCAGCGGTTCACTTTTGCTGGTATTGAAACCGCTGATTGTAGTGTTGGAGGGCGCCAGCCAGTACATCAAAATCCCCAGTGTTGACAGCAGAGACCTAGGGATGATGCTGAGGGAAGAACCTAGATCAATCTGAATTCGCTTCACCTTGACGGAACCAACATACCCTGTGTAATACAGTGGTCTGTTGTGCCGGTTGTGCTTGAGCAGCATGTCCTCTTGGGTGAAGGTTATGTTGGGGATGACTTCATCCGAACAATGGCAATGCGCACATGTGGTCGAAAGATCCTCAGGCTGCTTGACCTGACTGATGAAGGACTCAGCATCCTTCAAGGCCTCACAGAGAGCTTCACGGGTGTCTTTGGAAAGACGGAGAAGCTCGAACAGTGACAAACGGGCAGGAGTACCGACAAGTTGTGCCAATATGTTGAAGTTATGGGGCTTGGCTAGCCCCGAAGCATTTTCCTTTCGAAAGGCTTATCGAAACGGGCCTCTACATGCTTCTGTTTATTGGCTGCTGGAGGTTTGGATGGACCTCCTTCTTCGGCAGCAGGGACAGTGCAAGGAGGCACCACCTCAATGGCAGCTTCGTCGGGTTAGGCGTTCAGCTGTGAACGGGTTTGTACAGGAAGAGCCTCTTTTACGGAGGAAGAGACCATGCAGCAAGACTTGATCTTCTTGCCTTTAGCTTTGGAGTTAGAGCGTACCCCCGGTTGAATAACCTCGGAGACGAGATCGGGGTAAACCCATAAGATCTCTCCCCGAGATGTGGTGAGTGGGATGAGTCCACTCATATTGTCACGAGTAGGTGGTAGGTTGACCACCTCCATTGTCGCCTTTGGGATGGGGACGACGCCATCTTATGTTGTGGTTGGCGGCAAGGTGCCGAATTGGAACGACACCAGGTTAGCCGAGACTGTCTTCTTCTCGTAGTCGATGGAGATGACGTTCGCATTGATCATGCGCTAGATGTAGTTCTTGAGGACGTAGCAGTCCTGAGTTGGATGTCCGACAAATCGATGGTAGTGACAGTACCTCAGATTGTCCACTCTTCCAACCTCGTCGGGACGCTTCGGGTCCGGCAATTTGATCTTATCACCCTGCTTCAGCATCTCGAAGAGTTGCAAGGTGTCTTCGTCGTTGAAAGAATAGACCTCCTTTGGCCTCGACGCAAGCGGAGGCTTCTGAGTATGTGCTTGTGCACCTTTGGAGGCATTGACAGTCAGTGCCTGTTTCCCCTTCGTCTCACGTCCAAGGTTGTTGGCAGCAGGCCGTTTTCTCATATCTTCGAAAGCAGGGAAACTGACTCCCAGAAGGCGAGCATTGGATGCCTTCTTTTCAGCTGCTTCAGCCTCAATAATCAATGAGCTCCAATCGGAAGGAGGTGTGGAGTTGAGCCAAAGCTTGATCGCAGGAAGCATGTTCATACTGCAGGAGGAGATGAGTGCATGTTCTGGCATGCCCGGGGGCAGTCTGAAGCAAGCTTGTCGAAAACATTCGATGAATGCTCGAACTGTCTCCTTCTTCTTCTGACGTACCTCTATCAGGGATGCCATTGTCATGTATTTCCCTCCGTCATAGAAACGATCGAGAAAGAGATGTGTCAAGTCATCGAAGAAAGATATGGAGTTGTCAGGGAGACTGCAGTACCAGTCATAAGCTACTCCTTTCAGTGCCCCCAACAAACAGACTGGTGAGTAGCGCGTCTTCCTTAGGAAGATGTCCCATTTGAGACTGGAAGTACGTCAGATAACGGCATGGAGAGTCCTTTCCATCGTATGGTTTCAACATTTGCGGTTTATACTTGGGAGGATAAACCACTTTGTTCCATTCGAGGGGGTATGGTTGCGGGATCCCCATCTTTTGGCGCTCCTCCTGTCTGTTCTTGTACTCAAAGCGCTCACGCAAGTCCCTAATCATTTCCACCACATCTTCCGTAGAGCTGGGAGTTGGAGAAGGTGGTACAGTTTGGAGCTGTATATTCGAAGGTTCCGACACACGCGGTGCTTCGCAGAAATCGGTATTCAAGGATGCCCGTTGGAGGGGCACACTTGATTCTCCGTTGACTCCTGGATTAGGATTAGTGGAAGGTGCTCTGGCCAAGGCTGACCGTATCTCGAACACTGCTTGAGTCAGTATTTGTATGGAGGCAGAGAGGGTTTTGAGTCCTCCCTCCAGGGTATCCATGCGCTAAATGAGATCTGTTGGAGGCACATCTGACTCTGTATCACCAGCTCTCGTCATGTATACTTTCATGACGTGACTGGAAGTGGAGGGATCGGTTGAAACTTCGCTTTCAGCCTCACTCTCTTGAAGAGGAACTTCCCCCGGAGTTTCGTCTTTGCTACCCCCAGCTATGTTCTGGAGGAAATCTTCGTCTTCGGGAGGAGCATCAGCAAGGGCCTGACTACCCCCAGCTTTATCTTGGAGGATGTCTTCGTCTTCGGGATGAAGATCCACAGGGGCTTGACTACCCCCAGCTATGTCCGGGAGGCTGATTTCGTCTCCAAGATGAAGATCCACAGGGGCTTGACTACCCCTAGCTTCTTCTGAGATCTTCTTTCTCCCCCGGATGCCCTCAAACACTCTTGAGGACGGGACAGTAGTCTTGGTCTTCCTTGGATGGCTCTTGGATGAGGACAAGGTCGAGGAGCTGCCAGTCGCCTTTCGAATTGATGGGGAGTTGGAGACTATGTTGCACGAAGCAACCTTTAGTTCTGGCTCCTCTTCAGTTAACCGAGGCGACGTTGGAGAGGTGTTGATGATTGCAGTCGCTGGAACACAGACTGCCTTGGTGGGACTGCTGTCTTGCAACAACTGCTGATGGTGACTACAGCACAGGCGTACCCTGTGAGGGGTGCATCGTGCTTGTCAGTCGACTCTCCTGATCCGTATTTGTGAGTGATCACGTTACGCAGATCGTTGGAGGAGAGTGCCACCTTCACACCCCTATCAGGCGCATGGCAAGGCCAAGCGCCGGGGTGGTCAAGTGAATGCTGCACCCCCTGATCTGACACAAAAGATACACCCAGATCAATAGTAGAGGAGAAACATTGAGAGTGACGAGAACCAGCCTCAGACGCACAACTAATGTAGGCACGAGGGTTCAAGACCACTGAGTTTGCCTTGCACGACTTGGTTGCGAATGCAGCAGATGCGCCCAAGTGTGACAAAGACTTTGAAGGTCGGCTCGTTTCTGGCGCAGAAGCACCCGAGTCAACCTTGTACAGTTTACCATTGGCAGCGCACATGATTGTGAGCGCATGCCTCTGGCTCGCTGCTGGCATAGCACGTTCGATGCTCATGGCCCGTGCTGCCTTGGACTTCTTCGTACCAGCCCACTGGGGCGCATAGTACTCAGAGTCCAAATTCTCCTCGGTACGACAGCGAGTGAGTCTGTCAAAGACAGATGCCTTCTGTGGCGTATCAGAGGTAATACGCAGGGCGTTGGCTGCGTCCTTGCTCCGTCGATGCATCTTTCTCGTCTGAAAGGGAGATAGTTGGGGAATGTGGTCAGCCTCACGCTTTTCCAAGAGATGCGCTGTACTGGTGGGCGTATCTTGGCTGCTGAGGACGTCAGCGGGAAGGATAGGCTGCATCGGTGCATCTCCTTCGGTGGTGGTGCCAGAAGCGTCGACCTTGTGCACCCAGGCTTAGCGAGTCTTTTTCGGCTTCGACAGCCGCTTCGAAGGACTTACACTGCCTTTAGAGATGAACTCCTTATACGCCTGTTGATTGAGGCGTACGACCAGCGTCTTGTGGGAGAAGCCGACCATCATGTCGTCAGATTGCGACACAGCTTTTTCGGCGGAGGAGAAAGAGGTCCCCAGCAGAGTCGCCAGCTTGTTTGCCATTAAAATCTTTTGATTGCAATTTTAATTACAAACAGAACAGTGTTACAATGTAGGACTTAGATGTAGTCCTAGGAGTACACTTTTGTTTATCTGGGTCCCTGTGTCGATGGAGCAAATGGTAATACGTTGACTCCGTTGACGATCTGACAACGATTCTCGGTTCTCTAAAGGTCTGAGTTGCTCTGGGTGTTGGAGCTTACGGAGAGGAAGAAGACGTTGAGTGTCTGTATCTGCCTATCTCACTGTGTGTATGTAGGTCTCTGTCCGTAGGTGTCTGGAAGAAGGAGATGATCCCTCTATTTATAAGCAGCAGGTTGGACTGCTCATGCATGCATATATAGGATGCGCCTGTACGTGGGGACGCCACATGGTTGAAGCTGCAGGAGGCACATGGATGATGCACCATCATTTGTGGGTTGAATCCTTCATGCTGTTTTTGTGGGCTGGCACGTAGCAGGGGAGATGAACTTTCAGTTTGCTGAGATCTTGGGTGATTAGCACCCCTTCATAGGCTGAATTGTGTCAAAGGACACGTGACACGTATCCGTAGCTCAAAGATCTCAGATTTGGTAGAGAATAATCTGATAGGATACGCCTGGGATTTGGTGCATGAAAAGACTTTGGCTCGCAACCTTCAGGAGTTATGAACCAGTCTAAGCGCACAGCTTTTGAGGCGCATGCGAAGCTTCAGTAACGACTTGGCCTCTGTCTTTAGTGATCAGAGGAAGGTCTTAGACGCATGGCTCTTAAAGCGCATGCAGAGGTTTGGGCGCATGGCTGCGGAAGTGCATGCGAATGGTTGGGCGGCCACGTGGCTTGTAACTGCCGGAAGAGAGTAATGATGATGCTGACGTCAGCGACGCTTCATTTTCTGTAAAAGCTGTTACTGCTCTGTCAACGAGGCATGGCAGCTGTCGTGTTAGGACTTTAGCATTTAATGTTCTTTGATGAGTGATGGACTGTTGAGTGGGCGCATTAATCTGCGTTCCACTGGGCGCATGGGTCCATATTGATTAGGACGCATGGATCTGTGCTTTGTTGGGCGCATCCATACAGGGCGATTGGTACCGACGAGCGCGTCTGTACGATGCGCAGTATCTGACCGACGCATCCATTTATATGACGCGTCTTTATTGGTCCGACTGTTGCGTTCCTCGAGTGCTTTAAATAGCCATTTTGACTTGGCCGAATTCGAAGCGTCAGGTTTATCACCATAAATGCAAATTCATTGCATGGGATTCGGAGTGCCCGCCACTTGGCGCATGGGTTTGATTTGCCCGGCCTATAAATAGCAGCAAGGAGAGAGTTTGCTTCTCGTTCTCTCACGTCTTCCCGAATAAACTTATTTGCTCGAGCACATTCTGTTGACAAGATGCTCTCGAGGGTGAAGATGCGACGAATTATCTTCATTCATGCACTTGAAGGTGACTGTTACATCCAAAAGTCAGAATCGAGGGCTTCTGAGGCAGGCGGAAGGTGCATATTGCATCCAAAGATCGGGATGCTCGAGCCTCGTCTCCGTTATTCTGGAAGAGCTGCAGATAGGAATTATGGTGCTTCCATCTTCCTTGGGCTTTGGAAAGCTCTTCCTCCTGCTAGAGTGGGGTGTTGCCCACTTTGGTTGTGTGGAAAGCTGCTCCTTTAGCCGCAGATCGGAATTGCGGTGCTCTCCTCTTCCTTGGGCTTTGGAGAGCTCTTCCTCCAGCTAGAGTGGGGTGTTGTCCACTCTGGTTCTGCTCAATAAATGCTTTATTAGTCGAAGAACCTGATCGGGTCGAAGTAGAGCGCATATGCTGAGACTTCATGAGACGCATAACTGAGACGCTGAAATAGATACGCCTGACTGAGACGCTAAAGTGATGTGCCTGACTGAGACGCTGAAGTGATGCGCCTGACTGAGATGCTGAAGAGCCACGCCTGACTGAGACGCTGAAGAGCCACGCCTGACCGATGATGCGCCTGGTGGGAGGCGTATGGCAGTTTGTTGCACCTGGCTGTAGTCTTAGGATCTTTCTTTTTGTAGAAATTCTTCTTTGTAAAGCCTTTTTTTAGACATGTAATAGACTTTTATATGAAATAAAAATCCTTTTAATGTCTATACTTTTGTTGTTCTTTGTTGTACCAAGTACTTCGTTAGAGCTCTCTGGCGCATGTAGTGTTAAGCGCATAGGAATTCTGGCCTGTGGATGCGCCTAAAATTCCATGCTTCTACAGTATACAATAAAATCTCTTTTATTAATAATGAACTACAATTACAAGGCTTTGAATAGCCCAACTGAATATGCCAACTGGCTACAATGCTCATGATCTCTCTAGCTCACAAAGGATTACATTGTTCCAAACATCATGCCTCTTTATAGCCAACAAGTAGTCTTCGACCGAACATCTTCATGTTGCAAGTCCGAACGCCAATGTGGTAGCTTGCCTCAAAACTCTAAGGACTCCATGTCTCGGCGCGTCCATGCCAAGTCCCGCCCCGAGCCGAACATATCCTGAACCTGCAAGCAAACTAGTGGGGGATTAGTGGTTTCGTCCTCGCTGCACTGATCAAGACACACTCGCACCCAAACCAATACTAAGTAAAATTTAGTGAAGCATACAGATTATTTGGTGATCTTTCTATTTAGCATTATGATCAGTTTTATGACAATATTCAAGCAGTTATCGATTGAATCTGAATCATAATTGTGTCTAATACCGTGTCCCTGCAACAGATACAGTTAGACATAATATGAACATAAATATAGTGATCGTGCCTTTCTCCGTCTCATTTCGTCTAGCCTGCAATCGTTAGACATTTGCATAACCAATCATACAAATCACGCAACCAACCAAGCAAACTTAACGTAAGCATAAGGGTGGCAGGCTGTGCGCCTGCACCCAATGCTAGTCTTAGCCTACCAGTCCTATCTATATGAAGGTCACGACGTTCCGTGTCGTAATGGATTAGCATCTTAATTTGTAAGCCGACGATCGCTTTGGCACGGGTTGCTAGCCCACTACTCAAAGGATCCCAAACTTACTGGTATTGTGGCATATCATATCAATAGGAGGGCGCAACCTGTCTGAATAAAGTGCACCACCAATACCCCTTAATTTCCTTCGCGGTCGAACGGTCCCGGTGCCCCGGCGATCCTACGTTCGAGGGAAGCACGCCCGTGCACAGGCCATACATCCAAGTCTATTGACCATGTGCAACGCGTTCTGATTTTCATACAACCAAACAAGTTTGCATATCTCTATTCCATTGGCACAATGTCCCGACTCAATATTCCTCAAAAGGTCCCAACCATCTCGAAGGCACTGTGCCACATTCGACAGTTCCGTCACAATATTCGTGCCACACCTGTTTTCTTTGTAACGAAGCCATCTTTTATGAGTCCCGTGCACCTACGTACACTTTGACACATATATCCTTTTTCCTTTGAGTCGTGCATTTGATGCGCGCCTCGATACCGTATTTGCATGTTCTAAGCCTTAGTGTTCAATGTTCTTCCAAGTCGTGCACTTGATGCACATCTCGATATTGTCTTTCAATGTTCTAGCATTACTGTCCTACCGTGACCCGTACACTTGATGTACGTCGCTTCAATTATTTAATGTTCAATGTTCTATCTTAATGTTTGACACATACTAAGACCTTTAATCGCTTAAGCCATACTCGCTAACTCAATAGCCACAATCGCATACAAGGGATAAAATCTTATTAGACGTAAAGGAATAGGGAGATAGAGTCAAGAACCCGCCCACCTTAAGCCGATATGCCTTGTTGTCTTGCCGAGCTGATGCGGCTCAATTCCATAACTTGGTTACATGGCTAAATCTTCTGACTTAGCTATTCCGTTGAGCTACTCGATTGATTCGGCCTACCGTACCCATGCCTCAGTCCGTTGTAGGGCGAGGTTTTGGTTTTGCGGACACTTTAGTGAATAAGGCAAAATAACGACCTCTTATGATTCAGCGTAAAAGCGTAGCCTGTACTAGAAGTCAACTGAAATCAATCTCTCTTCGAATCGGACTTATGCCTTGCATTGTTTCGATTCATAGATTTGAATCGACTCAAAGCTTTTTTCAGGCCAATGTAACTCTTGCATCGATTCGCATCGGTACTTCATCGAGTCAATGCAATTCTTCGAGTCAACGACTCATCGTAAAGCACCGTTGCAGTATGGGGCATTACAAGTAGCTAGCTTCGTTGATGATTCCTGAATTACCTGGGCCCAATATTAGCTATATCGTGTTTCCTCCTAAGCCGAATCATTCATTTGGCCCCGAGATACCGTTCGAAAAAATATCGTCCTTGTGCGTAAGTTGTCCATGACCGTGCTAGACTAAACTAATTATTCAAGCATGGTCTACAAAATGATAAGAAACTTTGTAGAGCCTAAAAATCAAGTTGCGCCCTGAATATCCTGATCAGTGATCAAATTGTGCCCTAAAAATTAGGTTGTGCTACTGATATGAAGCTCAGAGAACAGACTGCGCCACTGATCAGCTTGTGCCTGATATCAGACTGCGCCCAGTCATTTTGCGCCAAAACCTATGTGACATCTGACACTTAATGGTCATCATTACCTGATGACACTGACAACTGACACAACAGTGAACGAGGAAAATCTCTTCGAATCCTGTGAATTGTGCCGCTCAAGGGAAGTTGGTGGACAGCTGTCCTGTACGCTTCGTGAGTTGCGCCCAGGCGCAATCTAAACAAAATCATTAGTTGCGCCTAGGCGCAACCTGAATGTCTTCTTCTCAAAAACTGCTACGTATCTAGGCGCGGCTCAGTTAGGCGCAGTTGACCGAAGCTTGCGCAATCTGATAAAGTTGAGACAACTGACATTCTAAAGCAGGATGACGTGGCGCACATGCCACTAATCTCTCAAGACGTGTCTACTATCCTGTATACGACCACGCGTATCTCAATCACATGATGCCACGCGTCTAAATACAGTTAGTACACGACTGACAACTGAATGAAAGTTGGCGCAACAGCAGGTTGGCGCAACCCAATGTGGCGTAACCCAGCCTCGTGCACATCAGAATAACTGCTAAAACAGTTATTTCCTGAACTCTATAAATAGAGTTTCCAGTCATTGTGAAATCATCAGAGAGATAGGCACAGAGATCAGATACACACACACAGAAATCAAGAACTCTTGCAAAATTGCTGTCGCGTTCTCTAGAGGCTACAGTCTTCAAGTTTACATAGTCCAAGGGATAAAGTGATCGTCTTCTGATCTGATTCCTAAAGTTGTACTTCCCCAGAATTCATTGTACTTTATACTCTTTTACAAGTTTGGAATAAACAAATTTTGTTTTTTGCAAACAAAATGGCGACTCTGTTGGGGAAGACTTTCTCCTCCGACAAGAAAGTGACAACTCAATGTGACATTGCGTCGATCGGCAAGACGCAGAAGACTCTGGTTGTTTAAGTCAACCAGACAGCCTACGAGAATATGATCAACACCAAGAGCAACAAGCGCACGGTGGCTATCGCCAAGAACAGGACTGTGTGGACTCCTAAATCTTCTACAGTCGCTGTTGCCAAGGCGCAACTTGAGTGCTCAATGACCAAGGCACAATCCGCCTTAGTGGCTCCAGCACAGTCTGTTTCTGTTGTTAGGGTACAATCTGCTCACCCTGTTGCCCATGCGCGGTCTACTACTATCTTTACTGCCAAGGCACAGTCAGTTCAAGCTACTGTCGAGGCACAGTCTACTAATGTTGCTGCCAAGGCACCACCAGTAGTCCGTAGGATTATGGCGCAACCCAAGCAATCGGCAACCCAGGTGCAATCAGCTACTCTGGCGCAATTCAAAGGAACTAGTCTTTTGGCTATTCCCTCTTCCAATTCTCAAGTTCTGAACTTGGAGAATTCATGTCCTAGTGCCAATACTAAACAGAACAAAGGGAAAAGTCCTTTGACATTTCCTCAATTGGCACAATCTATGCCTAAAATGGTCACACAACAGAACAAAGGGAAACGCTTCTTAGCTAACCCTATTCAAAATAAAAGAAAGCACCCTTTGGTCTTTCCTCAAACTTCCCTGGTCTATGACTCAGAGAAAGATGTATTAGATTCTTTTCCTGTAAACAGAAGTCCTCGGATCTCTGATACCAGAAAGAATACTGATCAGAGAGGTATTTTACCTACCCCTATGGGGTCTGGTCAAGACCTTCCTACCTTGCAAATTTCAAGATCCAAGTAAGAAAAATTGAAGGTATCACAAACAGAGACACCGAGAGCGAAATTTTCAGATTTACGCGCTTATCTCAATAGGTGTCAACCAATATCAACTTTGGCGAAACGTAAGAACCCTATGCCAAAGGCCAATCTGCACCAAAAGCCAAAGTTTGAAAAGAAAGACCCATCTACCTATGCTAATGAGTTGAGTACATCTTTGTACACTCAAGGAACTAAACACCTGAAGAATATGAGACATGTTCCTAATATCATTAAGGAATATGTTCCTCCGACTTCTTCTCGTCCTGTGGTTGTAACTGATCTCCGGCAACATCTTACACAAAGACGGGAGACTACGAGAATGTTTCCCTCACCTCCAAATCGTGCTTCAAATCGCCACTGCCTAAATGAAGTTGTCATCAACTGTTATTGCCAATCGGCTCGATGATCTGTCTTCGATCGTCTGAACTATGCTTCAACTCCTGAACATATAATAGAAGACGAAGATGAGCTATTATATGCTTCTGTTAACATGACTTCTCAAGGCACTGGGGGTGGGAAACGTCCAAGACGTAATGCATCCCGTAATCCCAGTCAGCAATACATGGATCGGATTCATGCATCCAGTGAAGGTGTCTTTTAATACACTAGATCGAGAAATCGACATTTGAACCAAGGTGTCTTTAATCAAGAAGATCTCCCTATCACCCATGTGGGAGAGGACTCTCTTTCGGAGTTTGACGCAGATAGTGAAAGTTCTGAACAAACTATCTCATCAACAGCTGCAAGAGAAGTGATGGCGTATACCATTACGGAAGATCAAGATGCCTCTACGTCAACCAGCCAAGAGCAACGAATTGTTGTATTAGAAGACAAATTAAAAACCATGGCAGAAATAGTTGCAAGCGTGCACACCATAATGGTGGCTCAACATACAGTGCCCCCGATTGTAAACCCTGCTATAAACCCTGAGCTTATAGCATCTTCTGTACCTGTTTGTCTGGGGGTACCAGCCCCTCAGGTTGCTTCTGTGCCAATTCAAGCTGATCCAAGTCAGTCTGGTGCTGGGGGTGGTAATTACCACGCTGTTCCTCCTCCTAACACTTCTAACCAGCCTACCAATTCCCAAACATCAGGGGATGCTAATGAAGCTGTAAAACTCTTACGCACTCAGTTTGAGGCCTTCAAGCAGAAGGATGGCCTACAAAGACTGGGCATAAAGTAACCATATCCTACAGAGTGGAAGGAAGTTCCATTTCCTCCTAAGTATAAGCTTCCAACCATTATGTTGTTTGATGGCAGCACTTCTCCAAGTCAGTACATCAATCATTTTGAGGTGATGACTGATCAATTACAGCCAAATGATGCTCTCCTTACCAGAGTGTTCGTCGGTTGTTTAGCCGGTGCAGCATATGACTGGTATCGTAGCCTGCCTGATGGCTGTATCACTTCTTTTGCTGGTTTCAAACAAATGTTCTTGGAACGATTTTATAAGGGAGTCAATGACATGATGATGTCTGCCCTTATTAAAATTAAACAGAGGCACAATGAATCCACAGAGAGTTTCATTGAAAGATTTTGCCGAGAGCTAGGCACTCAAAATGCCTTTAGGTACTCCATCTGCTGTAACAATAGACACTTGCAAATCAAACTTGTTGCCTATTATCAGTATGTGGACGAGATCTACACAATTCCAAGAATGGCCTTCTTTCATTGTTAATGCAAAGGCGGCAGAAGTTAGTGCCAAAAAGTTCAAGCAGTTAGGAGTCCAGATGACTCATCCTAACCAAGATGAAAATTCTACACCCGGGGGTAGTAATCGCCAGAATAACCACAAGAATAAAGAAACACTGGCCATTAATCTCAAAGGCAAAGAGTCTTTGGCTGTCAATATTACTCAGACGGCATCCACCCCATCAGGGCCACTGCAAAAGTCGACTCGTCCAAAAGAAGAGTATTCTTTCGATGAAGATGATACATTAAGCATCTTCGATTGCTTGATCAAAAGCAATAAGCTTCAGCTTCCAGAGGCAAAGCGACCAGAAGAAGTTGGTAAAACTGATCACCCTAAATACTGTGTTTATTACAGATTCATAGGGCATCCAACCAGAGCATGTTATGTGCTCAAGGGCAAAATCCAGGAATTGGTCAACTCTGGAGCAATTACTCTCCAGCAGGACGAGAAAACGGTGACTGCTAATGTGGTTTCTCTCTAATTCGGTGATTTTCTACCATAACTTGTATAAGATGGTGCTGTCCCCATTCCAAGGACTACTCTAGAAATTGTGAATATCCTACCTCCTCAAAATGAAGGTCTTGTTCTGCTGTCAACTGACAGAGGAGAGATTATATGGATTCATCCAGATCTGGTGGCAGAATTTGAAACACCTTCCTCTTCTAAGCAAAAAAAGCATTCCAAGTCTAAATCCAAGAACTGTAACATGGTATCCTTTGAACCAATAACAGAAGAAGAAATTCTAATGGGCACTAGATCAGGGAAACCCTATCTTCGGGAGTATTTCGAAAATCAAGAGAACCCTGCTCCATCCCCGGATGCTCTTCCTCCATCATCTTCTCCTGCTGAAGATACACCATCTACATCCTTGCCAGTGGTCGAGCCATCTCCTCCTAAGCCAACATCAGCAGACAAGGGAAAGCAACATGTTCGCTTTGACAAAGCATTGAAGAAGTCATCATCTCTTGGACTTGAAAAGCCTTACAATTTTGACATATTGGCTCAATTGGCCAATGCTCCAGCAAGATTGTCAATCTTTGAACTTTTACGTCTCTCAAAAGAAACTCGTGAGACATTAAGTGAAGCCTTGATGCAGGCTGACGCTTGTTTGACTCTTCTCAAGAAACCCGAAAAGGAGCCAGTCAGCTGTGCACATTGTCATAGTGTATTTAAATTAATGCCCAATATCACTTTTACACAAGATAACATGTTGTTAGAAGACAATCGTCATGATCGTCCTCTCTATTTCACTGGGAATGTAGACACCATGAAAGTCGACCGCATTCTGATTGATTCCGGGTCTGCACTTAGCATCATGCCGAAGTCCTTACTGGATGCTTTGAAAATTCCAGTACACAATCTTTCTACAACTATCACTACCATCCTGGGATTTAATCAAGGAAGAAGTGAACCTTTGGGGAAAATACGCCTAAAACTTCAAATTGGCAATCTTCGTACAAGGGTAACTTTTTATGTTATTGACAATCATGGCTCATACAATGCTTTGTTGGGAAGGCCATTCCTCCATGAACACAATATTGTACCCTCTACGCTCCACCAATGTTTCAAATATGTGGATGGTAATAGAGAAGTCCAAAAAGAGGTTGCAGATCTGAATCCTTTCAAATGAGTTGAAGCATACTGCAATGATTCTCGTATGTACAAAGAGGAATTCATGAAGGTGGTACTAGCAATGGATACAGATGAAGAACAGAAGAGTATACCTAATGATACTCTGGTGATTCCGGTCAAAGGACGTACCTCCTGTCCTCAGTCTTCCAAACCTCTGACTATCTTCCTTCCCATGAGAAGCGACCTAAAGATGATAGTCAAGAACAAAGGGAGCTCACCTCTTCTGAACCGCTTGTAATCGATCTTCGTCGCAAGAAGCTCCCTCCTCCTTCTCGTTCTTCTTCTCCCCCTCTTGTCATCAATCTGACTAAGCCTGTTAAGGCTAAAGTCCATGTTGTAAATAATGGTGTAAAAATCAATAAAGCATCTCCTCTGCAGTATATTGATGTCTTTTACTATACTCGGTGTTATCTGGATATGCTAGATAGCTTTAAACCACTTACAATAGAAGTCGTATCATCTCGACGAAACGTGGTATCACTGGAATCAATACAAGAGTCGTACTTCTTAGTACCGTCTTGAAAGAAAGATGAAAAGCCTATATTCTTCAACAAAAAAGAAGAACCAAAAATTATGCTCTATAATGATAATAGAGATGACACAGGAAGGCTACAATTACGACGCTATAGTCCACAATCCAAAGCCATCATCCGTAAAATGGGCTATGATTTCAGAACAGGTCTCAATAATGGTAAATGAAGGCGAACCCCTCTTCGTATTGCTGTTCCAAAAGGAAAATCACAACAATACCACAGTAAAACGAAACGAGGACTAGGTTATACGTCACCACTTCCAACTCCATAACCTTCTGAATCTGATGAAGAAGAACGTCCAAACTCTTCTGATTCTATCTCATGGGATTTTGATACCAGCATCGATCATGTTCATAAGGTGATAGTATCTTCTAACATGGTGTCTGCCGAATTCTCAGAAGATGACAAAAGTAACATTGAAGAAGCTATTGAAATGGACCCTTGGGCACAAAGGATGGACAATCAGTGGGAACTTCATTTTGAACAACGAGAACCACCTACTGAGGATCAACTGGTCCAAATCGATATTGGAGAGAAAGGTGCATCACGACCAATCTTCTTTAGCAAAAACCTTCCAGAGGATGATAAACAAGAATTAATTCACCTTATTCGTGAATACATCAACGTCTTCGCCTGGAGTTACGAAGATATGTCGGGATTAGATCCTCAGATTGTAACTCACAAGCTTAACATGTTGCCGAATGCCAAACCGGTCAAACAACAACAACGGCAATTCAAGCCTGAAATGATGGATGCAATTGATGATGAAGTCAAAAAGCTTATAGCTTGCGATTTTATCAGAGAAGAACAACATCCTGACTGGGTGGCCAATATCGTCCCAGTCCTGAAGAAGACCGAAAAGGTTCGAGTTTGCATAGACTTTCGGGATCTCAATGATGCTCGCCCTAAAGACGAATTCCCTCTCCCAATTACTGATGTTATGATCGACAATACATGTGGATTCGAACGAATTTCTTTCATGGATGGGTTTTCTGGATATAATCAAATCCGGATGAATCCTGAAGATGAAAAACATACTTCATTTTGTACTCCTCAGAGAGTATATTATTATACAGTCATGCCGTTTGGTCTTAAGAATGCAGGTACAACTTACCAGCAGGCTATGAGTACTATCTTTCGAGGTCATTTGCGAAAGAATGTCAAATGCTATGTTGACGATATTGCTGTCAAAAGTCGTCTCAAAGAAGATCACATTCAAGATTTAAGAACTATCTTCAATCTAATACGCCAGCATCAACTCAAAATGAACCCCACCAAGTCTTTCTTGGGTGTCTCTAGTAGTAAATTTCTTGGCTTCGTCATTACCTCTAAAAGTATACACGTTGATCCCGAGAAAATCAAAGCCATTCAAGAGATACGTCCTCCACGCAACCTAAAAGAGCTACGAGGATTCCAAGGTCGGCTTGCGTACATCAGGCAGTTCATTTTGAATTTATCTGGACGTTGCAGACCATTTACTCAATTAATGAAGAAAGGTGTATCTTTCGTTTGGACGAAAGAATGTCAACGAGCATTTGATAACATAAAGCGGTATTTAATGAGCCCACCGGTTCTTGTACCACCGATCTCAGGAATACCTTTTTTAATGTATATCCGGGCAATGGATTATTTATTGGGAGCTTTGCTAGCTCAAAAGAACAAGGAAGGTCATGAACAAGCCATCTACTATCTTAGCCGAACGATGATTGGAGCTGAACATCGTTATAGCCCAGTGGAGCAGGAATGTTTAGCCTTAATGTTTGTTGTTCAGAAGACAAGACATTACATCATAGGCCAAACTATTCATGTCATATCCCGAGTCAATCCTCTTCGAGTCTTAATGAAGAAACCAAGTACACTTAATTCTAGGCTTGCCATATGGGCCATATATTAGCATAATATGATATGGTTTATGTTCCTCAAAAGTCTGTGAAAGTCCAAGCACTTGCTAACTTTTTAGCATCTCATCCTGCTCTCGAAACATCTAAACTCTATGATGAGATTTCGGACGAAACTTTGGAATCAAATATGATCTCAGAAGAATTTCCTACTTGGAGATTATTCTTTGATAGAGCTTCTAGAATTGGAACTGGAGGTACTCTTGTTACGGGAGTAAAATTTGTTCTCGTTTCACCCGAGGGATTAACTATTCAAAGGGCTTATTCTTTAGACGAATCGTGCTCTAACAATGTGGTAGAATACAATATCTTGCTCATTGGACTCTAATTGGCTAAACAACTGGATATTGAATATCTCGAAGTATATGGCGACTTTAAGCTGATTGTTAATCAGGTTAGAGGCATATATAAAGTTCGACATCAAGATTTGGTACCATACTATGAAGCAGCAACCAGGATAGCTTCTTTATTTAAAGGGTTCTTCATCGAACATGTACGTCGGACATGCAATACAGAAGCTGATGCCTTAGCTAACCTAGCTGCAGTATTGGCAGTTCCAGTCAAAAGGCAACAGATGGTTGTTATCTCTAATAGAGAACTATTCTGTTGAAAACAACCACAACATTGAATTCAGCAACCTAACTGAAGTCAATGTCCTTGCGAGGATTGGAGAATACCTTTTATTAATTTTGCAGTGCATGACATTTTGCCAGAAGATCCCAAAGAAGCTACAAGTATCCGTCGTCGATCACTTCAATTCTATTATAATCATACTACTAAGACACTATATCAAAGAAATTTTGATGGATTACTCTTGAGGTGTCTCGCTGGTGATAAAGCAAAACAGATATTATGTGAGGCTCATGACGGTGTTTGTGGATCACATCAACCTGGTCCTAAACGACAGGATCGTATTCGACGTATGGGCTACTACTGGCCCTCTATGGTATCAGATGCTATTGATTATGCAAGAAAATGCCGTGCATATCAAATTCATGCAGATTTCATTCACCAACCGTCGAAATTTCTTCATCCAACTGCAGCCTCATGGCCTTTTGAAGCTTGGGGCATGGATATGATTGGTCCCATCAATCCTTCTTCATCTAAAGGACATCGGTTCATCTTAGCTATAATCGATTATTTTTCCAAGTGGGCCGAAGCTATACCTTTGGCGGAAGTAAAAACTAGTAGCGTTATCAATTTTACATCATGTGATATACAGATTTGGTGCCCCTCGCCGAATCATCCATGATAATGGGCCACAATTTATCAGCCAGAAGTTTAATAGGTTCTGTGATGACAACAGAATCAATAATGTCGCCTCTACAGCCTATAATCCTGCGGCTAAGGGATTGGCTGAAGCATTCAACAAGACCATTATCAAACTCCTTAAAAAGTTTGTCTCTATTAACTGTAGAAGCATGAAAAAAAATAAAGAAAGGTTCATGCGGCCAAGGATCCCCATGCGGCTCAGGGATCCATGCGGTTCAAGAGTCTATGCGGCTCGAATAATTCCATGCGGCCTAGAGAGGAGCCACGTGGCCTTCAACAGCTTCTTTCCTTCGTCTTTTGCTACATTTAATGCCCTGACGGCTGACAGCTCTGACAAATGACAGCTCTGATAAAAAGGTGCAATAATGACTGACGTAATGATGCGTCCCTAGGGAAGAGGAGATAATCTTCTCACAGCTGGCAGAATCCATCTAATCCCGAGGCATGCGGCTGCGGCCGCCCATCTTCATGCGATCGCCCATCTGCATGCGGCAGCATCCTTTATGTGGCCGTCCATCAGCATGCGGCTGCATCCCTTATGCGGCCACCCATCAGCATGCGGCTGCCCACTCCCATGCGGCTGCCCATCTTCATGCGGCTGTTCATCTCCATACGGCTGCCCATCTTCATGCGGCCATTTAGCCTCATGCGGCCCACTCATCTGCGGCTCTGCCAAGATAATTGAGACACGTGACAGCCTTATCTTCCTAAAATTATGGGTGTTAACAAATCCTAATCAAATTTGTTGCAATAAGTGCCTCGATCAAATCAAATCGAGCAAATTAGACACGTGGCAGGCCATTATAAGTCGCGAATATTCATGGCAATCAACATTTATTGTCCACAGAGATTTAATGCAATCACATTAATTGCTTAAATCTATTATATGCAAGATGGACGGCCCAGATTAATTAACTTTCAGACCGCCGACTTTCGAAAATGGGCAATCATTGTAAACCCTAATGATGCCCCCCACTCTTATAAATAGCGAGGTGCCATTCCCTTGCAAAAACCCCGGCCCGAATCCAGAGAGAATCATAGAGAGAATATACAGAGATCGAAAGGACAGAGAAGCATACAGAGAGAACAAAGAGAGCATTTCTTCATCAATGCCAAGTACTTCTTCTCCAGAGCCAAGGCTGCACCCGATCGTCCAATGAGTAAGGCAGAGCTGCCGTCGCTTTCCCGAAACTCTATCGTCACCCCCCAGAATCTAAAATAAACAATTGTACTTAGATTGCTGTACCTAGGTTTTAGTCCCTAGGCTTTCTTTGTACGAGCGAGTTTGTATTGTGAGTCTAAGTTCAGTCCTCCGATAATTGTTCTGTACTTTTACAATCAATGGTAAACACGATGGCGACTCTACTGGGGACAAACTTCTCTACGGCTAAGGAGTTGGTGACGTAATCGGATGCAGCCAAACTTGGCTCCACACAACAGAAGATGGTCGTCCGCTTCGACCAACAGGCGTTTGAAGAAATACTCTCCGACGGAAGCGCTGGCCCGGTCCAGAAGCAAACTCGCACGAAGAAAGCTCACAGGGAGTAGAGGCCAAAATTATTTGCTCCTTCCCAAGCTCTGGACGGAGTACTCTCTGCTGCCCAAGACGGCGAAGGCAACTCTCATGCGGCCCCATATCAAGCCATAGAAGACTCTGCTGTCCCCAAGTCCGGTAGAGGAAAGCACAACGATGCTGGACTTGCAGGGGCAAAGAGTGAATCTATGTGCTCCAGGAAGAAGCCGAACAAAGGTACTAGCCACAAAACGAAGACTCATGCGGCCAAGATTGCCAGCCGCATGAACGATGTCCATGCGACCGAAACTGCCAGCCAAATGCATAACACTCATGCGGCCAGGATTTCCAGCCGCATGGAGAAGACCTATGTGGCTGAGACTTCCAGCCGCATGAAGAAAGCCCATACGGCTACGACTACCAGCCGCATGAAGATTATTGATTCCAGCCGCATGTCGCATGCTCCACGCGGCTCAGTCTTCGACCGCCTCTCCTATGGTCCTGATCTCTCCTGCTCCCAAGAAGACATGTCTGACTCTCTCCAGCACCACTTAGACTCTTCCTACTATGTGCCCTCACGCACTAGAGTGAAGAAGTCTAGGGCAGCGCAAGTTTGGCGAGCTCGGTCCGCTGTCCCGACCTCTGACCATCCGAGCGTTCCACATACTGTTATGCGGGCCTCTGATGGGAATTTGTACAGAACCACTCGAGTGCAGCCCCCGGCGGCAAACGGACAAAATGGTTCCCAAAAGTCTTCCAAAATCCAGGAAGCAAACATGGTCGTTCCGGACCCATCTGACTTGCGTGAGGCCATCCTCCACAAGCGCAAGGAAAGAAAAGAGGCCTCGGGGTGCAAAGAGTCCTCCCACGGGCGTCACTGCACCCAGGTCATCGTCAACTGCTGTTGCAACAATGCGACGGTACAAAAAGACCGACAGTCCATCTTCCAAAGACTGCAACAACCATGTTCAGAGGATGAGGCACCTCCCGTCGTCTCCTGCAACTCTGCTCAGAAAATCTTCGCCGAGGGAAGAGGGAAGAAGACAAACGTTTCCAGCCCGAAGATTTCAACCACTATGACTAAGAGACTGTCGTCTAAGCGGTTGCCCACCACCGGAGTTTTCCAAGGTACCCGTTCAAAGACGAAATCTGCTACAGTGGAAGATTCATCGTCCACATCACTGGGGTTTGCTGGAACTGGGGGTAGCACTCCTCCGAACCTCTACGACAATCCGATGTTCCAAGAAGACGAGCTGGAGGAAACAACTCTCCCATTAGATACAGCAAATCCTGACGTCCCCGAGGACGTCCCCAATTTCCAAGACGAGGCAAACTCGGAAGCTGGGGGTACTGTTCCTTCTGAGTCCGAACCAGAGGAAGACATTCCCACATACCTCGATGACTTCTCGTTACAGGGGTATGGTTCGGAGTGTACGTCATCCACCGTCCATTCCACTTCTACTCATGTCAAGACGGCATTCATGACAAACGACGAAAAGGATGGTCCCAGTGATCGCCAACGCATCGACACTCTGGAGGCCATACTGCGCACTTTGGTCAAATCCGTGGACGAGATCAAAGCAGCCCTCCCTACTCTGCAAGGAGGGATGTCTGGCCAAACAAACTTGGGTCCCGCGGTCAATGCAGACTTAAACTCAGCGGCACCAAACCCGGGAAATATTCCTCCTAAAATGTCGGCTCCTACCGCTGCAGACGAAGCCAGGGAGACAAGAAGAGAGGTCCAGGAGCTCCGGGCCATGTTCTACGCCCGAGAAAACTGCTAAGACCTCAGGATACGACAACCGTATCCCGCTGCGTGGAGAGATGTTCCCTTCCCACCAAAGTATAAACCATTCCACATCAATCCATATGATGGGAAGACCTCCGCAAGTCGGTACATCACTTACTTCGAGGTCACCACCGACCATCTATCCCATGACGATACCATTCTTACACGACTATTCATTGGGGCATTGGAAGGGGTCGCCTTCGACTGGTATCGTAACCTGTCAAACAACTGCATCCACTCCTTCGCCAGCTTCAAGCGCATGTTCTTGGAGAGATTCTATGAAGTAGGATAGGACGTCACAATGTCCACCCTCATGGACGTCGTTCAAGGGGAGAAAGAGCTGACAAGGAACTATATTGAGCGGTTCCGCCAAACCGCCATGAAGTTGCCATCCGATAATACGGATTCCTCCTTAATTGAAATTTGCCAAAAGAGACTGCTTCCAACAATCAGCCTCTGGATGGGTGAAAGTCAATTCAAAGACTGGAAGACGTTTATCATCACTGCCACTAGCGCCGAAGAACGGTTGAAGAAGGCTCGCCAACTGGGATTGCACATCTCAGAGGGAGAGGACAAGGGCAGACGTCCTAATGCCAACAACAACAATGGTGGTAACTCCTCCAACAATCGGGACAACAAGGGCAGGCAGGCTATGGTGGCTGACATAGCATAGAAACCTGAGTCAAAACCGGCAAACAAATAATGGCTGCAAATGACCTACTCCTTCGAAGACGGCCACGTCAAGCCCATCTTGGATATGCTCATACAAGAAAACAGAATTCAGTTCCCTCTACCAAGACGGGAACCTCGACCGACATAAATGGAGAGCCCAAAGTACTGCCATTACCACCGTTACGTCCTCCATGCTACACACGACTGCTACCAACTGAAACGGTACATCCAACATCTCATTGATTCGAACGCTCTGGCCATCAATTTTGAAGAGGTAACTATGGCAGCCAATATGGTGTCAGTACAATTTGGCAGCTTCCCTCCAACAGAAACTCAAGACGGTATGGTACCCATCCCTCTGGAAACAATAGAAATTGTTAATCTTCTACCTCCCCGGGATCAGGCTGTTGGTCTAGTGCCCCTCACCACATCACGGGGGAAGGTCATGTGGGTCCATCCGGACCTGGTACTCGAGGTGACTCAATCCACACCACCTTCCATTCGCAAGAAGAAGAGTGGAAAAGTCAGATCCTGCCGCACAATCTCGGCAGATGTCGAAGAAGTCACGGCTGTCGTTACCCGGTCTGGGGCACAATCCCAACATGTGGCTGATAACTCGGCTGAAGATCATCAGCCAGCTACTGCTGACGCTCCAGGACCTTCTCAGCCTCCGACGACCGACAAGCCTAGGCCGAAGGAGACTCGCTTTGACAACTCCCTCCGAAAAGAGGCACCGCAGGGGCTGGAGAGGCCCTACAACTTCGACATCTTGGCGCAATTGGCCAACACACCGGCCAAATTGTCATTATACGAGCTCCTGAGACTCTCAAAGGATGTTCGTACGGCTTTGAACGATGCACTCCAGAATGTCGACGCCTATCTGGCTCAGGTCAAACTCACAGGAGAGAGCCCGCCTGCAAATCTCCAAGACAGCGCTTGTACGGGAGCGATGCCCAACATTGTCTTCACTCCGTAGGATATGCTCATCAAAACCAACCTGCACGATCGCCCGTTATATTACACTGGATACATCGGCGACGTAAAGGTGGACCGGATGCACATTGATCCTGGTTCTTCCATAAGCATCATCCCGAAGGGTCTGTTACATCATCTCCGCATTCCTATGCATCGCCTGACGCCAACAAGTACTGCGATCGGCGGTTTCAATTCGGGCAGGAGCTACCCGATCGGAAAGATTTGCTTGAAGTGCCAAATTGGCGATCTTCACTCAGAAGTAACCTGTTATGTCAAAGACGCGGATACTTCCTACAATATCCTCTTGGGGTGCCCTTGGATACACGATTACATGATCGTGCCTTCCGTGCTGCACCAATGCTTCAAGTATGTCGACAAACACGGCTTCGTGAGGACAGAATTTGTCGACATCGATCCCTTCAAAGGGGTCGAATCCTACTACTCAGACTCCTGCCTATACAAAAAATCGAAGAGGCACCTTGGTGAAGGAGATGTGCAAGCTCGTACCGAGACAACCACATGATCAGAAGAACCTCTGACGATCAACCTCTAAGCTCGCAAACCTGGCCAGTCCGCACCCCTTACAGCCACTCTGCGTAAGGACGCAATCAGCCTCTCGGCACAAGAAGAGCAAATGATAATCCGGCTGCCAAGGTCCGGCCAAGTGCCAAGACCCACAACGGAGCCACTGACAATCAGGCTGCCTAGAGTCGGCCAACCACAAATGGAGAAGCTCAACCCCTCTGACAAGCCAATGACGATACGCCTTTCCAAGAAGAATCGTCACCCCGATGCAAGGTCTGGGGCTTCTAGTGAGCCAACAACTCCCCGCCCAGCATCGAGTACCAAACTGGGGGTCGCTAGTTTGCCAACGACTCCACGTTCTGCTCCACCGGCGGAACCCCTGACGATCAAGCTGCCCAGGTCATCCTCTCAGTCTTCATTTATAATGGGGGTGGCCGAAGAAGAACCGGAGCTAGCCAAGTATGTGGCTGCCCACACTGATGGTCCCTCCGCAGATGATGTAATCCCGCTAGAAAAGATACCGTACTTCATCAATAAAGGGCTATCTTTGAACTACCTCGAGCTTAATAAGCTTTGTACAATGTATGCTATGGAATATGGTATAGGCACTCACCTACACACACAGGTGACAAATATTTACACCGCAAACCAGCTTACTCCAATGAAAGACGCTTACCGCATAATCGAAGGAGAAGACCATCCAATCATCTTCGGCCGAAAGGATGATCCACAGCCCTTCACCATAGAGAAGGTCGATCTTGAATCAGATGCCGGAAGACTGCCTCTGTATCTTTATAGCCCCCAATCCAAATACCTTATGCAAAAATAGGGGTATGATCTAGAGGCTACGCCAGGCTTGAACTACGGCACTGGGTGACGATTACCTTTAAAGCCACCAGTCCCGGCTGGCAAACCACGGGACTACTACAGCAAGACCCGATGTGGATTAGGGTATGTTACACCCGCAACGACCCCTGAAAGTTCAGATGAGGAATGCGACTGGCATTCACATTCAATCGGGTCACCAACTTCTGATTCGGATACCAGCATCTGAGACGTATTCAGACAAGTCCTGTCAGTCAATATGGCATTCGCCGACGCTTACGAAGAAGATGAAGACATTCCTGAAATCCTCGAGTTAGAGTCGTGGGCCCAACAACTGGATGCATAATGGGAAAAGCGGTTCGAACAGAGAGAACCTCCTACTGAAGATGAGGTTATACAAATCAACCTCGGCGGCGAATCTTCTCCAAAACCAATCTTCGTCAGTAAAGGCTTGACAAACGAAGAGCGAGAATCGCTACTGGAACTTGTCAAAGAATATATTGATGTGTTCGCCTGGAGCTATGAAGACATGCCAGGGTTAAATCCAGATATTGCTCTTCACAAACTCAACATTCGGCCAGATGCAAAGCCAGTCAAACAACAACAACAACGATGCTTCCGTCCAGACATCATAGATGCAATCGAAGCCGAAGTCAACAAACTCATAGCCAGCGGCTTCATACGCGAGGAGCAACATCCAGACTGGGTCGCCAACATAGTACCGGTCCTCAGAAAGAATGGGAAGATTCGAATCTGCATCGACTTCTGCAATCTGAACGAGGCATGTCCCAAAGATAAATTCCCCCTCCCTATCACAGACATCATGATCGACAACACATGCGGCTTCGAACGTATGTCATTCATGGATGGTTTCTCGAGGTACAACCAAATCAAGATGTCTCCTGACGACGAAAAGCATACATCATTCCGAACACCGATTGGCATATACTGCTACACAGTCATGCCTTTCGGTTTAAAGAATGCGGGCGCCACATATCAAAGAGCTATGATTATCATCTTCAGGGATCACTTACGCAAGACCGTAGAGTGCTATGTTGATAAAATCGCCGTCAAGAGTCGCTGTAAGGGTGACCATCTCCAGGATCTAAGGACGGTATTCGACCTGATGCGAGCACACAACCTGAAGATGAATCCTACAAAATCTTTTTTGGGCGTATCCAGCGGAAAGTTCTTGGGTTTTATCATCACCGCCCAGGGTATCCACGTAGACCCTGAGAAGACAAAGGCAATCGTGGAGATGGGTCCCCCGAGAAATCTCCGAGAACTTCGAGGCCTCCAAGGGAGGTTAGCTTACATCAGGAGGTTCATTTCCAACCTCTCCGAGCGTTGTCAGCCATTCACCCATCTCATGAAGAAGGGCGTCTCATTCGTATGGGACGAAGAATGTCAGCGTGCCTTCGACAACATCAAAGAATATTTGTCGAACCCTCCAGTCCTGGTGGCCCCGGTTGCTGAAAAACCATTCCTGCTCTATGTACGAGCAATGGAGCATTTCCTCGACGCTCTGCTGGCACAAAATAACGATACAGGCCATGAACAAGCTATATATTATCTCAGTCGAATGCTGATCGGGCCAGAGCATCGATATACCGCCGTAGAGAAGGAATGCCTCGCCCTGGTGTTCGCCATTCAAAAGACGCGGCACTATGTCATAGGACAAACCATACATGTGATTTCACGAGTCAACCCCCTCAGGGTCCTCATGACTAAACCAGGGACAGTCAGCTCTCGTCTCGCTACATGGGCAATATTACTATCCCCCTACCATATGATCTTCGTCCCGCAAAAAGCTGTTAAAGGTCAGGCTCTGGCAGACTTTTTAGCAGCCCACCCAGGCCCGGAGTCGGCCAGAATATACGAAGACATCCCAGATGAGGTCGCCGACTCGCATGCGACCTCTCACGATGATATATGGCGAATGTTCTTCGACGACGCTTCAAAGACCGGACCCAAGGGCAATATCGTCGTCGGAGTCGGGGTGGTGCTGGTTTCTCCTTCCGGACTGGTGATCAATCGCGCTTACTCCCTCACGAAATTGTGCTCTAACAATGTGGCCGAGTACAATGCTTTAGTCATTGGCCTCCAACTTGCAAGAGAACTGGGGGTAGAATATCTTGAAGCATACGGCGATTCACAGTTAATCGTCAATCAGATCCGGGGTTCATACGAAGTCCGCCATGAAGACATGATCCCCTATCACCAAATAGCGATCAACATCATCTCGTCGTTCGAGGGGTTCTTCATCGAACACGTTTCCAGACTCCGAAATATCGAAGCCGATGCCTTAGCAGGCCTTGTCGCTTCCATAGCAGTACCAAATTATACTCATCAATCGGTGGATGTGATAGGACATGAACTGGTCTATCCCAAGAACAATGTTCAATTCGTGGCGAGTTATTCCGTTCAGACGATCGACGAAGTCCCAGACTGGAGACAACCATTCATTGACTTCGTAGTTTACGACATCCTGCCCGAGAGCCCAAAAGAGGCCACCTCTATCAGAAGGCATTCTCTCAGATTCTTCTACGATACAGAGACAAAAATGCTGTATCGCCGATCCTACGATGGATTATTGCTTCGATGTCTGTCAAACGCAGAAGCCAAAGAAGCAGTACGCGAAGCTCATGACGGTGTCTGCGGAGCCCATCAGCCTGGCCCAAAATTGCAAGACCGTCTTCGTCGAATAGGCTACTACTGGCCCACGATGGTGGCAGATGCGATAGACTACGCAAGAAAATGCAAAGCCTGCCAAGTCCACGCAGACTTCATCCACCAACCATCCGAATTTCTACATCCGACGGTAGCATCCTGGCCATTTGAAGCATGGGGAATAGATATCATCGGTCCGATTACTCTACCTTCCTCCCGAGGACATCGCTTCATACTCGCAATCACAGATTACTTCTCCAAATGGGCGAAAGCTGTTCCGCTTGCAGAAGTCAAAACTTCAAACGTGATCAGCTTCTTCAAGCATCACGTCATCTATCGCTTTGGACTGCCCCGAAGGATCATCCACGATAATGGTCCACAGTTTGTAAGCCACGCCTTCTATCAGTTCTGCGACAAGCACCGCATCCAGAATATTGCTTCAACACCATACAACCCAGCAGCGAATGGGTTAGCAGAAGCATTCAACAAAACAATCATCAAACTTCTCAAGAAGTTCGTATCGTCCAACAAATATGACTGGAACGAGAAACTTGGTGAATGCTTATGGGCGTACCGTACCACAGTCCGAACAGCCACAGGGAACACACCATTCTCCCTGGTGTACGGGAGTGAGGCAGTTCTCCCATTGGAGACTCAAATACCCTCGCTCCTCGTCGCTTTTACTTACCAATTGACGACAGACGATAACTATCGTCGCCGGTTACAAGAGTTGGAGGCCTTAGATTAAAAACGCCTCTTGGCTCAGCAACGAATCGAGCTTTACCAAGCACGCATCTCCGGAGCCTTCAACAAGAAGGTTAAAATCAGAACATTCCAAGTGGGCGATCTCGTCCTGGCAGTTCGAAGACCGATGGTCATGACTCACAAAACCGCCGGCAAATTCCAGCCAAAATGGGAAGGTCAATTTATCATTGAAGCCGTATTCTCCAACGGTGCTTACCGCCTCGCAAAACAAAATGGAGACTTGCTCATGCTGCCCGTCAACGACAAGTTCCTGAAGAAATATTATGTCTAAATAACATTTTCCCGATTATCGAGTCATGTACCCGCTGGTACCGCTGAACTCATATTCACAAAAATCCCAGATTATTGAGTTATGTACCCGCTGGTGCCGCTGAACTCACATCCACAACACTCCAGATTATCGAGTTATGTACCCGCTGGTGCCGCTGAACTCATATTCCTAAATTCTAGATTATCGAGTCATGTACCCGCCGGTACCGCTGAACTCATATTCCAACTCTCCCAGATTATCGAGTTATGTACCCGCAGGTGCCTCTGAACTCACATTCATCATACCTCTGAACTTATTTCTCTGAAAGAGCTCCTCCCTCATGATCCACTACCCGCACTCTCAGTGCACAAAAAGGGTAACGGATCCACAAAATTTCCAAAACGACCACGTTGATGTTACCTCTGAGTCATTTCACTTCCGCCAAAAACAAATCACCCCTCTACATAGAACTTCCATGTCCTCATTACCTCTGAGTCGTTCTATGTACCCCTTCATGGAGCCCACTCCTGTCATGTCCTCGTTACCTCTGAGTGGGAAGGCTCCATCGAAAAAACCCTCACATTTGCCATGTCCTCATTACCTCTGAGTAAATATGTTGGTCCTCCCTCGACTTATCATCTGTACCAAAAAAACCCCAGGGTACGCCAAGGATAATAGGTTCACAAATATCCTCCGTTGAGTCCACTCCTGCCATGTCCTCATTACCTCTGAGTAGAAAGACTCCACGGTAAAACCCTCATACTTGCCATGTCCTCATTACCTCTGAGTAGGTATGTTGGTTCTCTCTCGTCTTATTATTCGTATCCTGAACCAGGGTACACCAAGGATAATAGGCCCACAAATGTTCTCTGTTGACCATAAATATCCTCTGTTGAGTCCACTCCTGCCATGTCCTCACTACCTCTGAGTAGGAAGACTCCGCGGTAAAACCCCCATACTTGTCATGTCCTCATTACCTCTGAGTAAGTATGTTGGTTCCCTTTCAACCTATTATCCGTATCCTAAGTCAGGGTATGCCAAGGATAATAGGCCCACGAATGTCCTTTGCTAAGTTTCTTAGTACAGGCCCATCATTCCTCATCATGTCCCGGGAGCCCAGCTGCTCCAAGGCATTCTTTCTCCCGATACCCGGAACGTCCATGATCACCTTACCGTGGAAATGTTCTAGGTATCTCCAATCAAACTTGTTATCCATACCTAAAACCAAGGTATGCCAAGGGTAACAGGTCCACAAATAAGTCCCTCATTCGGGGCAAACGCCACCATAACACCACAGGCACAACAAGCAGTACAAATAAAGGGTAGAATAAAGCATATTCTTTTATTTGGAAGGCGAAAGTACTACATATTCTAGGGACAATGTCCCATTCAAAAAAAAAAAAAAGAACAAAAACAAAAAAAGAAGAAAAAGGCCGTCTATAGTTCAGCATTACATAATTCCAGGAGACGGTTCTTCACCAAGGTGGTCCCCTGATCAAGTCGCTGTTTAGCTCGGCGCTCCGCTTCCTAGGGCAAACGCTCCGCATTATCCAAGTCCATGTGTGCCTGCCAGTCGTCCTCCAACTTCTTCAGGGCAATTTCCAGACCAGCCGAAGCTCGATTCACTCTGTCAGCCTTCTGGATAATTAGCCCCCTTTCGGTACGGGCAGCCTCAAGCTCCGACTCCAGAAAAGATAACTTCCTCTGAAGATCAAGGATCTGCTCCCGCGTGTCAATGATCCCACGGGAGGCAGTCGCTTCCCGAGCCGTAACATCTTCACTCTCGCGGCTCAACTGATCATATCGATCAGACAGATCGCGAAGGTCCTTCAATATGGCCGGCCTGGTCTTATCCTGAGCAGACCTTATCTTTTCTACAGCAGCTGTGAGGAAACCGCGCTCCTGATCTATAGCAGCAGACAGATCAGCCTGCCGTAACACCTGAAGCCTGGCCACCAGCTGATGAGCCTCTAGCAATTTTGCCTCCAGAAGCACGGCTACCCCTGCCCCACCAGGAAGACTCTTAAGAATATCAATTTGACCCTGGGCAAATTGCCGGGCCAAGACAAAAGAGGTTCCTCTTTCCACAACAGCCGTTATCCTCCTCTTCAAGTGACGATAAAAGCTGTCAACCACGTCCTGCAACGCTTCATCCAGAACCTCTGCAGAGGACGGCGTCAAAGGAAGCGTGGCCGGCAATGTAGAAGGAGGTGCGCTAGAACTTGCCACCAAGGAGACAAATTCCGAGCAGAA
The DNA here is from genome assembly GCA_029216955.1 of Iris pallida. NCBI lineage: Eukaryota > Viridiplantae > Streptophyta > Magnoliopsida > Asparagales > Iridaceae > Iris > Iris pallida. The sequence continues at coordinate 48,348 of JANAVB010013625.1, read as the reverse complement.
CGATGCGCGGATAGCGGCCAACTCTTCCTCCGCCACTCGAAGAGCTTGAACACTTGGCAGGGCAGAGAGGTCGACTCTCGGAGCCGCCTGAGCAGAAGAGGACACAAGGACCATTATCCCCTGCCCCGGCTGTCCCACCACTTGACTTTCCGAACTCGAGACAGCGGGAGGCCCCTCAAGACGAACCGAAAGAGGAGGAGGTACGCTCCTCTCCGCCAATGCCCCTTCGGCAGAGCCTGTCTCAATAATGTCCATCATCAGCACTGGAGAGGCAGGACCTGTATGTCCAGAGGAACCATCAATCGACGTAACCCGAAGGATGTGATGATAGAGCAGATAGGCCTCCTTGCAAGTTAAAATTCGGCTTATCTTACCAGGGGAGGAGCATGGAGGCTGTAACTCGCTCGCAGCTGACGTGGTCTCCTCACCCGCGACCTCCAAGTTAAACTCCACTGGCTCTTCTGTCCCAGCCACCCCAGAGGGAGGTACGACTCGATCAGCGTTATCTTGATAAAATTCAGTAATTTTGGGGACAGGTTCATTGGAACCCCCGTCATCTTGAGTCATGACCTCGGCAAGTTGAGATTCCTCTTCTTCTGATACCTACGGGAGGGAAGAAAAATGATTAAAGATCAAAACTGGAAGAAACGAAGAACTGAATAAAAATGGTAGTAATTCGCTTTACCTCCGAAGCGGGGTCAACCTTCTCGCTTCTCTCCCTTATAGTTAGCCTGCGACGTCTGGTCGCAGCCAACTTTCGGGAGTGAGGAATACCGCCAACAGGAGAAATTTGTCTGCTATGCTTCCGTACAGAACCAGGTGCGATAGGCGGCTGATCCGCCCCAACATCTTCCACCGGGAAGGAAGAGTCGTCTGCATCACGCTCCTCGTCCTCATCATCCACAGTTGTGGAGTCTGAGTCTAGCACTTTGACTCTATTCTTCTTTTTCTTTCTCGTCCTGGCCCTTTGGGGCTTCTCATCCAAGCCAGTACCAACAATAAAACTGGTACCCGGGCTAAAACCAATGGAGAGCTTGTTCGCCATAACATGGTACAAGGCCGCCATGTATAAAATCTCTACCGACGCCTCAATGGCAGGAACCGAAAAAGTAGCACGGGTATTAAATGTATCATAGTAATGCCAGGCCCTGATGCCGTCAAGGAGGCTACCTTCAAAACCCAGACAAGAACTGGGATTGTCCAGAAAAAGTTGGCTGTACCCAAACTGACGAGCAAACCTGCTGGGCAAGTAAGGTTCCAGGAAGACAGCATTATGGTTGCGATATACCAAGTGGGCGCGGCGGATGTTACACAACCACAAAAGCATCTGGCCGTCTAGAAGTTGAGGAGGACCAATACCGTCGAGATGTACGTCCGCTATTTCCTCAGCAGTGAAACGAGGGACGGATACGAAAAAGTTGTACCTATCTGCTCTCGCCAGCGCCATACGGCAGGCACGCATGGTATCATACTCCCAAGGCTCGTTGCGATAACGGAAGATAAAAGCGTCATCAGCAATCATGCCATCTTCAGAACCCGGTCTCATCAAAGACCGGTAGTGCATTAATAGCCACCCCATCCGATAATGATAGGACAGCTCAGTCCTTTCAAAGTCTTTTGTTACCTCACGGGCGATGACCTTGGACGTAAAAGTACGGAGGCCACGGTGTATGCTGTACACCATGGCCGGAAGAAGAGCTAGTTTTACTCTAAAAACTAGCTTCACAGCAGGGAGAATAAAATTACGGCTGATCCTTTCAATAGAACCATCTCCTCCTGAGACTACGCAATTTCGCAGCCATACCATCAAAAATCCTGCTATGAGCGCCTTCTCTGACAGCTCTTGGGTATCCTGATAAAAATAACCAAAAGAGTCGGTCTGGCTCCCAAATCGGTCGCTGGTGGAGGCCACCCTCTTTGTCGACGACATCAAAGCCTGAACCGCCTCCCGGAATTGAGGACTTCGGGAAGTAACTCGGCCTGAGGCTCCCGTCGAGAAGAGATAGCTCACCCAGTCCTTAGTATGGGGAGCATTCCCTTCTGAGCTGCTTTCCTTCTTGGCTATCTGCTGGCACGTACTATAGTGGCACAGTATTTCCTGATAAGTAGCCACGAAGCCCGGATACCGTTCTTCCAGCTCTTCGAACTCCTCATTCGTAGGAGTGTATACTTCAAAAGCTTCATCCCCCAAGGAAGTTTGGAAATCGCGTACATCTCATGGAGTGCAAGTCCTATTTCCCCTACAGGGGTATAGAAGGTTCCCGTACGGCAGTTGTACATCTCCAGCAAAGCCATGAATAATTTCTTGTTTACAGGTAAGCCGTGGCTGGTCCCCCGAATGGCGTGATAAAGACCAATTTCACGCAGAAAAGTCTCATACTTTTGCGAGATCCACATAGACAAATTGATCCATGAGGGGATGGGGTGTATCCAACTTGGGAGTGCCAACCAGCCGATTGGATAGGAGCCTTTCCGAGCAAGTTGGTTCAGGAAAGTATCGGCTGAAAAAAACGTAAAATTGGGACCTGGCACATTCAAAAAAGCACCCGGGGCCAATCCTATTACATAACGACTGGCATGCACCTTGTCCGCACACACTGACTTCATAATGTTGTTGTAATGGATGTCGCCCACAAATATCCTATTCCGGGTAGGAGTCAAAGACTCTTCCATCTTCCTGTCCAGCGGGAACATATTGAACCAAGATAGTGGGAAGTGATGCTCCATTTGAGGGATGCGGATCGCAATCCCGTTAGAAATGAAGCTCCAGTTCTCCGATATATCCAGAAATTGACTGTTCTTCACAGTCAAAGCGTCTCCAAAGAAGAATGCAGGTTTCAGGTATTCTCCTTCCAATTTTTTCAAATTTATCATGGCACATAGGAAGTGGAAGGGTTGGTTCTTGAGGGCATTTATCCTCGTCAAAGGCTCGTCACTAGGAAGCTGGTCCGCCACATACCGAACTATCTGATCGTACCTATAGCCCATAGCGGCCAGAGCACGACCCACTAGAGGTTCCCCCGCAACGTTAACTGGAAAATTTACTGAAAAAAGAAGACAAAAGAAAATAAGTCAAAAATATGGACAAAAAGAACCGATGGGTGTTTTCGAGCTTATGCGACTCCAACTTAATGGAGCCTCATGCGGCTCAACTCAGAAAAACACTTATGCGGCTCCGTTCAGCGAAGGTTCATGCGGCAGTGCTCTCATATGGCTCTTAGAGTTCGGATAAGTTCACGCGGTTCACGTGACAAACAAATTCGTACGAGTCTATGCGGCTCAGCGCAGCCTATGCGGCCTCGTTGACAAAGTGCGTATGCGGCCACAGTAACGATTCTCATGCGGCTCGCTGCTTGACCATGAGATGTACATACGGCACACATGAAGATGAAGGCTCGCGCATAAAATATGCGACGTAGCCATGACAGTTAGGGTTCCAAACTCACGCAAATGTCCTTACCATCGATAGCGGGGTGGACGTCAGGGTGAACTACGGGCACGTCAGCTGGCGGAGGAGCTGCCACATTCGTTGCCGCAGAAGCAGCTTTCTTACCCTTCGCCGCCGATGAAGACGCTGCCTTCTTCGTCGCAACAGTCTTCTTGGGAGCCATTACTATGATCAGAGAAGGAGGACGAAGACAAGAGAGCTAGGGCAATAGCAGAAAATAAAGAAAGTCTTCTTTCCAAACACCCTGCTATTTATAGACAGAACCCCAATGGACCGACGCATCGATTCATGTGCAGTATAACTGACTCTTCAGTTATCAAGGCGATCTGATTATTTAAGGCTAAACTCTTGGAATCCTGCCCCAAAAAGTGGCCTTGAATCTGACAACAAATTAAAGGCAATCAATGCAAAAGATTTGCACACATGGCATGAAGACGTGGCAAGGAGCCCATGCGGCTCAGATGGCCATGCGGCTCAGATGGCCATACGGCGGGAACGACCATGCGGCTCAGATGGCCATGCGGCTGAGGGGGCTATGCGGCTGAGACACCCATGCGGCCAGAACATCTTATACGGCCAGAGGAGTTTATACATGGTCATGCTTCTTATTCAAAGTATTTCAATTTTGCAAATTGAAAACTTTGAAGGGGGTCTTGTAGAAGCATGAAAAAGAATAAAGAAAGGTTCATGCGGCCAAGGATCCCCATGCGGCTCAGAGAGCCCATGCGGCTCAGGGATCCATGCGGTTCAAGAGTCTATGCGGCTCGAATAATTCCATACGGCCTAGAGAGGAGCCACGTGGTCTTCAACAGCTTCTTTCCTTCGCCTTTTGCTGTATTTAATGCCCTAACGGCTGACAGCTCTGACAAATGACAGCTCTGACAAAAAGGCACAATAATGACTGATATAATGGCGCGTCCCTAGGGAAGAGGAGAAAATCTTCTCACAGCTGGCAAAATCCATCTAATCCCGAGGCATGCGGCTGCGGCCGCCCATCTTCATGCGGCTGCATCCCTTATGTGGCCGCCCATCAGCATGCGGCAGCCCACTCCCATGCGGCTGCCCATCTTCATGCGGCTGTTCATCCCCATGCGGCTGCCCATCTTCATGCGGCCATTTAGCCTCCTGCGGCCCACTCATCTACGGCTCTGCCAAGATAATTGAGACACGTGGCAGTCTTATCTTCCTGGAATTATGGGTGTTAACAAATCCTAATCAGATTTGTTGTAATAAGTGCCCCGATCAAATCAAATCGAGCAAATTAGACACGTGGCAGGCCATTATAAGTCACGAATATTCATGGCAATCAATATTTATTGTCCACAGAGATTTAATACAATCACATTAATTGCTTAAATCTATTATATGTAAGATGGACGGCCCAGATTAATTAACTTTCAGACCGCCGACTTTCGAGAATGGGCAATCATTGCAAACCCTAATGATGCCCCCCACTCTTATAAATAGCGAGGTGCCATTCCCTTGCAAAAACCCCGGCCCGGATCCAGAGAGAATCAGAGAGAGAATATACAGAGATCGAAAGGACAGAGGAGCATACAGAGAGAACAAAGAGAGCATTTCTTCATCAACGTCAAGTACTTCTTCTCCAGAGCCAAGGCTACACCCGATCGTCCAAGGAGTAAGGCAGAGCTGCCGTCGCTTTCCCGAGCCTCTATCGTCACCCCCCAGAATCTAAAATAAACAATTGTACTTAGATTGCTGTACCTAGGTTTTCGTTCCTAGGCTTTCTTTGTATGAGCGAATTTGTATTGTGAGTCTAAGTTCAGTCCTCCGATAATTGTCTGTACTTTTACAATCAATGGTAAACATTAACAAACGTAGTTGGAGTGACAAACTCGGAGAATGTCTATGGACATATCGTACTACCGTCCGTAACCCCACAAGTTGCACACCTTTTTCTCTGGTATATGGATGTGAAGTTGTGCTACCTTTAGAAATTCAAATTCCATTATTGAGAATCGTCATTGCTAATGAGCTTACTACAGACAATAATGATCGTCTTCGGCTTCAGAAATTGGAGGCGCTTGACGAGAAAAGGTTATTAGCTCAACAACATATCGAACTTTATCAGGCCCAGATTTCAAAAGCTTTCAATCGCAAAGTCAGAGTACGAACATTTCAAGAAGGTGAGTTGGTTCTTACAGTCAAACGTCCTATGACTATGACACATATGAGCAAAGGTAAGTTCGAGGCAAAATGGAAAGGACCGTATGTGATAAATAAAGTCTTCTCCAATGGAGCCTATCAATTAACAAATATGGATGGCAGAGTTTCTATGATGCCCATCAATGGCAAATTTCTCAAAAAATATTACATATAAAGACAAAATGTACTTTATTTTTAGAGACATGATATAAATAAGAGTTCATTTTTTATTCAAAAGCAGAATAGAATTACATAAAATTACGGACGGAGAGGAGGCCCTGATCCTTCATGATTAAATATAAAGTTCGCCAACCGTTCAAACATCTCGTTGTCTGAACACACCAGGAACTCACAAATAGCCATCCTCAATGCCTCTTCTTCGGCAGTTTTTTTAGGCTCCACTAACTTGGAGATCAAATCCTATCCTGGTGCAGGAGGAACAGTTGAGCCTTCACCCTTTCTTTTGAGAAGGTACTGGAGGCTCAGCAAGGGAAGTCTTGGTTTCTTCTTCAGTCTTCGGAGCAATCAAATCTTTGGAAGAAATTTTTTCTTGCACAGGAAGAAAAAAGATTGACAATATTTATAAAAGTTTTTTTCTATTTATAGGCAGAACAACTAAGTAATCAGCCTTGAGAACTGATGCGACTTTTGGAAAGAGGCACAACTGTTCGTTAATTTCTAACGGTTCATTCATAACCGACTCTTCATCTTCCCTTCTTCGAAATCGACGTGCTTGATTCATTCGCTTTCTTCTTCGAAAGTTTAAACGACCATTCATTCATTCAATATTTTTTCCTCAAAAATTGAAGTAAATGATCACCCATTCATTCATCATAGTGAGAGGTCATGTCTCTTACGAACTTGAATTCCAAATATTCACGTCAAAACAACTTGCCACATTCATAATCCTCTCTGGATTCTGTTATCTATGACAGCATAGCAAAATCAAATTATAAAAAAAAGGAGAGAGAATAATAAGACAATTATTTCTTTATTCCTGCTTTAAAATCATAGATACATCTTGATGAAAATCTATTACATCTTGGTTTTTTATTCTAATGAAGGTCTATTACATCTTTGGACCTTCTCATTTATTGGTGGTAATTCCTTGTCGTCTCGACCTGAAGCAACGAGCCAGACAATGGAATTAACTCTGGTCTTCTCTCTCAGAAAGACGAGAGGAGAACCCCAGAGTGCAGCAGTCCAAAGATGAGCTGCTGTCAATACAATTGGTGGAGAGAAGACAGCCCGCTAGAAGAACTAGGAACGAGATCACCCTTGTGATATAATTCCTAGTTCTGCGTCTTCACCATCCAACTATCATGTGTATAGGCTCTTCCTACCATCTGAGGAAGATCCTTCTTAACATGAAGAGTTCTGAGCTGTCTGATTTGAGTGTCAGAACCACATGAGCTGTCTGATGTGAGTGTCAGAAGAATGCTCTCTACAACATCCAAATCACCAATGCCAGTTCTGAAGAAGCTTACTAACCAAGTCCCTACAAATATCAATAAAATAGGAGAAGTTAGCAGAATCTATCAGCAGTATGCGTCTACAAACAGGCGCACATCAGTATTGCACCTACAAACGGGCGCACATCAGCATTGCGCCTACAAACAGGCGCACATCAGCACTGCGCCTATAAACAGTCGCATATCAGCACTAAGCACTTATCAAACAAGTGTATGTCAGCAATACATACCTCTGATCGGAGCTAAACACTGGACCACAGTGTGCGCCTATTCTCAGAAATAGTTAGCGCATATCAACAGTGTCTACACCATGCAGATCGATACTTGTCTCCAAAAGTGGTACGAAAGAAGAATATTCATACCATTCATTCTTCGTCGAGACTTACCAATTTTTGAAGACACAGCATGCAGGCAAATAACATCAGGATGAAATGGTGCAAGTGAAACCTTATGGGAAGACATTTGTTTTGACAGAGTATGAATGATTCTTTCATTTCTAGATGTCATTTTTTAAAGAGGTTAAAGATGAGGTGGGTGCGTCGTTCTAGGATCCTATTTTGGGAAAGAACTAAAAATGAGCATCTAAAACCGTGTAACGACTGCCATGTGTTCTTCAGAAGAAACAGTAAAATGAAGAATTAGCTAAAAGAATATGTCCATGAGCACCATTCGAAATCACAGCCACACAAAATCGGAAATTTTAGGTTTTTATTGCATAAAGACAGGTGGACCCCTACAATCAAGGACATAAAAATCAAAAGTTGTTCTGTCTAGAACATTATTTCTTGTCCTTGCCTTCATCAGTCTGACGAAGGGCGGCATCCAATTCTTGCATGGTGCGGATCCCTGAGCGACGCATCAGGTTAAGAAATCCCTCCGAATTATCGTGCTCCTCAGAGGATGATCCGCCACTCGAGCGATTGAAGACTGACGGAGTTAAACCAAAACAGTTCAAAAAGTTCACTGCCCTCAAAGCTGGGTCAGCCTCCAACAAAAAAGTTGTAGGCGCAACATCATGTCCCGCTTCAGGAGACTTGATTGTGGTGTCAGAATTGGTCTCCATCTCTTTCTTCTTGGGGGCCATTGAAGAATAGAAGTGAAGGATAAAGCACAAAGATCAACTACTACATATATATCAACAAATTGACTCTTCGTATTTCTCATGGGAAACTGAAAATAATCAATGAAACTCCAGAAGACAAAGAGAGGATTGTGTATTTTTGAGAAAGGTATTTAATCGTGATGACCGAGCATTGTCCGGCGCAACTTGACTTAGTCAAAACTTTTCTTAATTCAAAGTATTCCAAAACTTTGCAATGACTTTAAGTTTTGAAAACTTTAAAGGGGTTTGTAGAGCCTAAAAATCAAGTTGCGTCCTGAATATCCTGATCAGTGATCAAATTGCGCCCCAAAAATTAGGTTGCGCCACTGATATGAAGCTCAGAGAACAGACTGCACCACTGATCAGGTTGCGCCTGATATCAGACAGTGCCCAGTCTTTTTGCACCAAAACCTACGTGGCATCTGACACTTAATGGTCATCATTACCTGACGACACTGACAACTGACACAACAGTGAATGAAGAAAATCTCTTCTAATCCCGTGAATTGTGCCGCTCAAGGAAAGTTGGTGGACAGCTGTCCTGTACGCTTCGTAAGTTGCGCCCAGGCACAATCTAAACAAAATTCTTAATTGCGCCTAGGCGCAAACTGAATGGCTTCTGCACAAAAGCTGCCACGTGTCTAGGCGCGGCTCAGTTAGGCGCAGTTGACCGAAGCTCGTATAATCTGATAAAGTTGAGACAACTGACATTCTAAAGCAGGATAACGTGGCACACATGCCACTAATCTCTCAAGACGTGTCTACTATCCTGTACACGACCACGCGTATCTCAATCACATGATGCCACGCATCTAAATACAGTTAGTACACGACTGACTACTGAATGAAAGTTGGCACAACAGGAGGTTGGCGCAACCCAATGTGGCGCAACCCAGCCTTGCGCACATAAAAATAACTGCTAAAATAGTTATTTCCTGAACTCTATAAATAGAGTTTCCAATCATTGTAAAATCATCAGAGACATAGGCATAGAGATTAGATACACACACACACAGAGATCAAGATCTCTTACAAAATTGCTGTCGCGTTCTCTAGAGGCTACAGTCATCAAGTTCACGTAGTCCAAGGGATAAAATGATCGTCTTCTGATCTGAAGTTGTACTTCCCCAGAATTCTTTGTATTTTATACTCTTTTACAAGTTTGGAATACAAATTTTGTTTTTTGTAAACAAACTTAGCCAATTTATGTAGGTTCCGTCTTATCGTTGCAACGTTCATTCGTTGATTCAATATATAGCCTAGCATAATTCTATAATATGCATAACATAAGTAAACATGGAGTACTTCGTGATATCACAGTTTTATAGCAATTGACATTATAAAAATGTCGGGCTTTAGTGACGGATGGATCTGTCATCGAGATGTCGCTAAATACCATTAGCGGCGTCTTGGCGACGGATATTGGTCAGATTATGGGTGTCAATAAATGGCTCACCGCTATCATTCTTCCTTCGACGACCATTCAACTACGTGGTAACATACTACTTAGCGACAAATTTTTGTCAAACTAGCGATAGACTTATTTGGCGTCGGCTTAGCGACGCACTAGCAGCCAACTCTCCACTAGATGAGATGACTTATCAACGATGGCTAAGTGTTACATCTGGCATTGTAGTGCCCCATCCCAACATCGTGCCTCATTCCTCGTTTGCGAAGAGCGCAGTTAAGCAATACTGTCGGTATCAATTGATCAGGACAGACTGAATGAAGATCATTTTCTCGTTATATGGATCGGTTTTTTTCGAAATCAAGTTCCATATTCAGCGAGTTGTGCCTCAAGAAAAGACTGCAGTTGAATCATGAAAGACCTTCCACTGTTCTATTTTTCATTCCGTACTTGCCTCTTTGTATTGGTTTTCTTGAATGTATTTTCGAGAATGTTTTCAAAGAATTTTATATTGCTTGCATTCTTTGAACTTCACACTTCATATCAAATCTTGGACGAAAGGATAAAGTATTGATCCTTTGCTTACGCGGTTGCAGGTAATCGTAGGCGAGGCTTAGTGTAAAAGAATCTTTCTTTCGTCTCATTCAATCAACGATGAGTGGCTTGACCCTTTCACTTCTTGACCCTCTTGTTCTCCAATCAATCAACAACACCGATAACATGAATGCTAGATATAGAAGCGTAGACACAATATTGCATGCTTGTTTTCCATAGAACTGTTACATGTTTACTTATGTAGATATCTACAACAAAACACCTTTTTATGACGGCTAAAAAAGTCATAAATGATATTTTATAACGCTTGTTTGTAAGCCCTCGGGTGTTATACAAACCAGTGTTATAAATGTTTCTAAAAGCGGTATAAATGTTCTCTGCATATATAACACTTTTTTTCTTCTGAAAATGCTATAAATAAGACGACCATATATAACACTTATTTTTTCAATGTGTCATAAATAAGTTTTATATATATAAAACTTATTTTCAAAGCGTTATAAATAAAAAATCTATATATAACATTTACTTTTTAAACTGTTATAAATGTAATGCACATAGAACTTTCCAAAATATTATAAAAAGTAATACTCAATACTGCTCGATTTCAATACATACATTTCGAACCAAATACAACATAAATATTTCAATATAAATTTAAAAACACTTAAAACATTCTTTTCAAATTAAAAATATCATTTAATCTCGTTCCAAAAGTACATAATAGTACCACCATCTTAATTATATTTTTCAAAAATAAATATCCAAATACAAATATTTACATTCACTAGTAAGTAGCACCCTCAAAACTGTTAGTAGCTTCCTTTGGCTTCAACTTTCAACACACGTCCTAAAAAACTGTCGACATCAACTTCAAAACTGTCAACATTAGTCTCAAAAATTGTCAAGCAAAACCCTGAAAAAGAAATTTTTAGTTGAGCATATAAGCTCAAAACATAATGAAATGTCATTTTTCCAAAATAGATCTAAATACATACTAGAATTTCTTGAAAAAGAGTGCCTTCCTTGATTTGTCTTCCTTATCCTGCATTTTGTGCTCTCTTCTTCTCAACCTGCAATAGTTCAAAAACTAGTTTAGCATAAAATAGACAATAATAGCCAATTAAACAAGGTAGTTCTATGATAACACGGACCTCTGCAACCATGTCATTGAAGCCTTCCTTCTGGTTATGTACCTTCTCTTCCTCTCTTTCTTCCTCATACCAAATTAACCCTCAATTTGATATATCATAAAAACTACCTAAAGTGCATTCCAACATACATAATTAAATAAATAGTCAAATAACTAACGGTAAAAGAATACTAGGATACTGCACAAACCGAGTGACACGGGAGGGCTCTATCTCTGCAAAAAACCCTACAAATTATGAGAAATAAAATTTAATTTTCTGAAACTTCCAGATTATTAAAAAGGTATTTTTAAAAAGTTGTGCCTCAGAGGTGACTTATATGAGCCTACACAACATGATGATAAAATCAGTCATTCACTAGTTTACTTCTTGTTGATGAGAGGAGTATAGTACACTGCAGTACAGTGCACTACAACAACAATATTCATGAGTTACATAAATAATAATTATAAGGCAAGTAAAGAAACATAACAAGTGTTACCTAATGAATTTTGGAAGTCCCTTGTCCTGCTGACATGCATGCCGCCATACGAGTAATCCCTAAATAAATTCTTCTATAATCCACATTGTATCTTCAGAGAAGCCAATAATGTACACATTACATTGCTACCTATGGCATATCAAATAAGCTATGTTCTGATGGGTTTAATCAAACCCCTCAGTGTATTTGTGATAGCTTATCCCTGGATGTAATATGTTTTTAGTCTATCTCTTGATTAATAAAGGAACCCCTATTGCAAAATAAAGTAATAACCGAACCAACAATAGTTTGATTATCAAATTAATTCAAGCCGCAGAAGGAAGGCTCCTATGACAACTCTGTGGCCAATTTAATCTGGGCCGCAGAAGGAAGGCTCCTAAGACCACTATGCGGCCAAAGTTGATTCAGGCCGCAAAGGAAGATTCCTGTGACAACTATGCGGCCAAGATGAGACAGGGATGTCCTGCGGCCAAGGGAGTTTATGACCTATTTTCGAGCCGCATGAGCCTTATGCGGTCCAAAATTCTCCAAACTCCCTCAACAGATTAATTCTACATTGTGGTAGGACATATGGCAAATTGACGAAGTCTCGAACCATCTAGATATGTTACAACAAAAAATCTTAACAGATACCCAGCTGGCAGCTAAAGATTGGATCTTGGTGCACTGTTACGGTCACTTAACCACCTACGCGGCCCAAAATATGCCTCATCCAGAAACTTCTATAAATAGCAGGGTACCACACCCATACAAAGGGGCTGGAAAAATCAAGAGCATTTTCTCAAGAGTAAAGACTGTGTCCGATAGTCCAAGGAGTAAGGCAGAGTTTCTACACATCTTCCGAGCCTCCACCGTCACCCCCCAGAATCAAAACTAAACAATGGTACTTAGATTGTTTCATAGGATTTCTTTCTAGGCTCTCTTTTGTACTTGTGAGTTTGCAATCAAATCCAGTTCCTCTGTAGTTCTTGTTTTGATAATTAATGGCAAACATACCGTACCACCAGACATGTTCCCATATGTCCTTGTACATCTTGTTGGCACCAGAATGTATAAAATACTGCGACTGGTGAGCTTCTTGCATTATCTCCTCTTTTAAACCGCCTTCCGGTAAGCACAGTCTAGTAACATGCCTTAATGATCCATCGTCAGCTATACTGAAATCATCTAGAAGTCCTGTATCTACTCGTGGTATAAGTTGACGAAGCCTAATATTATGGAACTGAGTCTCCTTGATCTTCTCCATTAGACTGAACATGATCTGTAAAATCATTATCTGCATCTCTGCTCATGGTAGAATGATCTCTACACCGAGCTTCTCCAAGTCTTCAAGGAGATGTTTGTCCATAATCAGATACATAGCCACTGGGTATCTGCTAAGTACATCCGCAACAGTATTGGCCTTTCCAGGATGATACTGGAGGTCAATGTCAAAATCCATCATCAACTCTAGCCATCTCCGTTGCCTCATATTCAGCTCTTTCTGGTAAATACATACTTCAAGCTTTTGTGGTCTATGAAGATTTCCACATGCTCTTCGTAAAAATAGTATTTCCATATCTTCAGAGTGAATATTACTGCTGCTAGTTCCAAGTCCTGGGTAGGGTAGTTCTTCTCATGAGTTCGTAAATGCTTAGATACATAAGCAATTACTTTTCCATTCTGCTGGAGAATGCATCCTAACCCCTTTCCTGAGGCATCACTGTAGATAGAAAATCCTCCGTTGCCCAAAGGTAATGCCAACAATGGTACGGTCATCAATCTTCTCTTCAGCTCCTTGAATGCTGCCTGATACTCCTCTGTCCAGATGTACTCCTCAATCTTCCTTGTCATCTTGGTCATAGGCTCATCCACTTTAGCAAAATCCTTCACGAACTTTTTGTAGTAGCTATCTAAGCCTAGAATACTTCTGATCTTCGCAACTGACTTTGGAGTGGTCCACGTCTCGACTGCTGCAATCTTCTTCGGCTCTACTGCAATACCTTCTCCTGTGACCACATGACCAAGAAACTCCACTTGGTCTAAAAAAATTCGTACTTGGATAGCTTGCCGTACAGCTTCTCCTTTCTCAGGATCTTCAATACTATCCGTAGGTGCTCAATATGTTCTTTAGGAGTCTTCGAATAGATAAGTATGTCGTCAAAGAATACTATGAAAAACTTATCTAGATACTCATGAAAAACCTTGTTCATAAGGCTCATGAAGGTGGTAGGTGCATTTGTGAGTCCGAAGGGCATAACTAGGAACTCATACTGCCGGAACTTGGTATTGAATACAGTCTTCAGAATGTCTTCAGCCCTCACCTTCACCTGGTGATATCCCAATCTCAGATCAAACTTCGAGAATACCTTTGCCCCGCTCAACTGTTCAAATAAATCATCTATCCGAGACAAAGGATATTTGTTCTTGATAGTAACATTGTTCAAGGCCCTATAATCGATGTACATCCAAACTGTGCCATCCTTTTTGGGCACAAAAAGAACTGATGCTCCCCATGGCGACGCTCCGGATCTGATGAAGCCTTTGCTCAATAACTCATCGATCTGGTCCTTTATATCCTTGGATTCCTTGGGGTTCGCTCTATAGCAGCTTTGAGATACCGGTCTTGATCCCGAAATCATATCTATAGAGAACTCCACATCTCTGTTAGGCAGGAGACCTAGAAGATCTTCTGAGAAGACATCCATGAATTCTGTGATGATAGGATGGAGAGTTACTTGCTCTTCAACTATAGTAGTAAAGTTGGTCCCATCCATATTTTCTGGCATAGCTCTTCTCACTCTAAACATCTCCTTCCTTAGGGGACTAAAAATTATACTGCCCCCAAAATAATCTATGACTGCATGTGAGTCACTAAGCCAGTCCATTTCCAGTACGACATCGTACCCGGGAAGAGGTATTACGAAGAATTGTGCCATAAACTCTCTCCCAGCTAAGTTGATAGGACAACTATACATATTACTAATGGATACTGCTCCCCCTCCAGTCATAACTCTACCAATTTCTTTAGTAGGTCTAGTGATAAGGTTATGTCTATGAACAAACTCAAGCGATAAAAAACTACGTGAAGCGCCAGAATCAAATAATGCAATAGCTGGATAAGAATATAGTAAAATAAGATATGTGATGATGTCGGCTACTAGCTCCTGATCTGGATCCGGTACTATCTCTGGTACTGGCTCTTGTGCATCAATAGTCATAACATCGGCTCTCCCTTGAGCTTCTCTCTGCTGTTGCTGATGCTGCCCGAACCTCTGCTACTGGGTCAGGAGCGGTGCTCTAGGATGAGATACAACAAGTCCTGGTGGTGGAGAGCTTCATTCCTTATGAATATTGGATACTCTCGAAGCTGATGCGTGGCAGATCCACAAACGAGACAATGTCCGAGTCTATTCCTATCACGACCCGCACTCACTTTTCGGGATGCGAGTACGTACGCAAGCTGGCTATGTATCAAGTAGACTCCAGTCTAATATGAATACGTATAAGCTGTCTAGACTATGGTAATATACCTAAACATGGCAAGGCAAAACTATATCTCAATCCACAAGAATCATATAAAACAAGAATGAACAATTATGGTTCATAGTCTGCAACCCACTAGCATATATATCCGATTAGACTCCAAAGAAATAACATGAGTCTGTAAACTAGGTTAACAAGCAGAATATGTCATGATAAGGAATATAAAGCACGAGAGGATAACGAAGTAATATCATAAGCAAATACTTGGATCCTACAGATGTAATCACTATTATCAGGATCAGCTAACTAACTTCATGAAATCCGCTACCTGAAGAGATCATCAGGTCCTCAGGGGACTAGCAAGATACATAAAAATATGTCTATATAACAGTTTATTATGTATAAGAAATAAGCAAGAAAGAGACAGAACATGACAAGTGACTATGAACATGGATACGAGAACAATTACGCATAAATGAACTGCTGGAAGAAATAAATAAAAAAGAGATCAACGGATACCAAACCCTCGTCCCGAGTGTGGACTCACAGGTTTGAACAAATAACTAACCCTCGTCACGAGTGTGGACTCGCAGGTTAGTTCACGACAATCACCCTCGTCCCGAGTGTGGACTCGCAGGTGCAAACAGTCAACCCTCGCCCCGAGTGTAGACTCGCAGGTTGAGAAAACAAAAAAAGAAAATAGCAGTTCAGTTATAACGCACTCATTCTACGACACGATACGACTCAGTCAAGGTATATGTAAGGACAACTCTAGTATGAACTATAATGTCAAACTCTGGACAATGACGGTATATAAATGAGATAGGTAAACTAATATACATGACATGAAGAAAAGCATATAAACCAAAACAATCCAAGAGAAACCAAATGATGACATATAAATAAAAGAGAAAGAATATAAGCATACAATAACTGTAGAGGGAGGCAAGGTATACTTGCATGTGGTCCCGAGCTGCGGATATGGTTCAAGTGTTGAGACGAAGTCTCCAGAACATGTTTTCATGAATTTCTAATCAGCACATAAAATTACTAAAATGAATCTATCTTTATTCATTGCTAAATACCCTAATGTTTCTAGCTTCTTCCTATTGTTTGGGTTGTTTCTACTTACAATCTCCTTAGAACTTAATCTTATCTCTAGACTTAACTAATTAGTCTTTGTAGATGAGGATTTGATTCATTCCTATCCTAGGTTATTAATGTGTAATAGTACTTATCCCTATAACTCTTAACCCCATACTCTATCCACACAATGTTTCATATGCAACTATAACTGCTGTAAGGATTTAGGTAAGGTGCAGTAGTACTTAGACACTGCATACCATTCTCTTGGCAACCTATGACTTATAGTTAAGTCCTATTGGTCTCATTGCCTATGGTTGGTCCTATTAGGTAGTATTATTGCCACTTTGAGGTGTGTACAAAACTTCAAACTGAGATGTGAGCAAAGGTTCACATGTCCATCTATGTCCATCTATACGAGCCCTAGAGTATATTATATACACCTTTAATTTCCTCCTTTTGGACTAGGCTTGTCTGCTACTTAGATGTAGTTTCCCCATTAACTAATCTTCCATCATTTACTTCTGTTTCATACCTATATTCACAGATGTTGTCCATACCCAATGTTGTTCGGCATACATACAAGCTTTGCTCAAGGGTTCCAGTATATCTCTTTATCGTGCATGAAGCTACACATGGCTCAACTCCAAAACTTCTAAATTCCTATTGAGAAAACCCCACAACATCATACACATTTGATATATGATCACTTCTCTCTACTTGTATCAATGCACTCCATGACAGGTCTGTCTATACTCTACTCTAGCCTTCTTTCTAGTCTAGGCATACTACCTACAGTGGTTTAATTTCTCGGTCATATAGTCCATATTTCTACCAAGGGCACACCCCCCTCTATGCTATGATCCATATATATGCTCAACGATTGATACCTTCACCTGTAGCATAGGTGTATCACAGATCACATATAACTTGCCTCTTTACATCCTATGGTTTGTAAATAGATTATCTGATACTATTTTCCAATCCCCCTTTGTAAAGGCATGGTATCCTATACCATCTATTAGTCCTAGGGAAACAACCTCTATTCTAATGCTCTTCCTAAAGGTGGAAGAACTTACAATCTACTTGGTGTTGATGTCTCCTTTACCATCTCAACAGGTCCCATCACCCTAATCCAGGTTCTGGAATATAGGCTGATACCAGGTACCAGCCATGTTGGGTCTTCCCTCTCTAGTCCTAACACTAGTGTTGTCTGCCACTTACCTATGTATAACCACCAAGACCATACCTCTACCTGTAGGTAGACTCTATATTGTCATCACTCTTATGCATGTACAACCTATTGGATATCCTGCCTATGTGCTACACACACATCCAATCAAAGCAAGCCAACCCATGAGTATTGGCTAATCCCCTTACTGATACGTAATATCTATAGACCTCATGTACATGTTTCAGAGTTCATTTGCACAAGTACAGGTAATACACATGCTCCTCTTGTAAGTGCACCCATGATACCTTCTAAATTAACAATTTCATTAACTGTACACTCTAGGGACTTCTTAGTTATCCTAATCTTGTTACATACACTTACTGACCTAAGGACAAATCCATTGGGTCCTGCCCTATATTGCACCTCATTTTATGCCTCTAAAATCTGAACCCAATCCTATATCAGATATCCCATCGGATACCAATTATACAAATATGAAATCAAGTATCAAACCCGATACTTTGAGTTAAATCCGATACCAGCACACAAATCCTGATACCAAGGGTCAGTATGGTACCGATCCGAAGTTAATTTCCTGTTAGGGTCTCCTATTGTCTAATACATCAAGTATAGGCTGGTACCCAATTTGATACTGAGTTACCCAAATATTTTCTGAAATATTATAAAGGGTCTACAATACCCAGGATGAATCTAGTTTAATGTGCATATTTATCTTATGCATAACTGGTAGAAAGAAGGATATTGAAATGCATTCTCTTTGCACTTGGTACGGGATTTGGCTAACTGTCCTATCTCTCGACCACTAACATTACTATCTAATAGCTTCCCCCTTCAGACTTGTGCTGATCTTTATTCTAGAGTATAGACCAAAACTAGGGTGTGTGCGACTGATGCATTAATTGGTCCAACGATACATCTAAGTGTATTGTCACTATACTTGAATCCCTTGATTCTTCCTACTGACTGCTCCTTTTATGCATTCGTAGGTTAATACATTTGATTCTATTATCCTTCGATACTAGGTTGTGTGTCCTGTTACAAAAATTATAGGGCATTTCAAATATCCTATAGATACAGTTATTCTAAGGCACATATATGAAACTGTAGGCAGAGGCATCTGCTATTGTAAGAGTGTCGCTACATCAAAATGTGATAACTCTAATGCTAGGTCTGTTGTCAACGCCTACCTCTCTTGTTCTGGTACTCGAGATAGTATCATAAGTAGATGCTTGGTTTCACTTATAGCCCCTCCTCAACCTTAAACCAAACACTTACAACCCATACTCTAACGTTTGGTACATGACATTAATTGGTAAGTTTTAAGAGTAGACGAATTACCTCTTTGGCTTTGCAACAACTCGTATGTTCTTGATTCCTCCTCTTCACTCTTGTGGCAGAAGAATTTCTAGGGTTCGTGAAAGGTTTGGGGTCGGTTACAAGCCTACCTATATATGTATACACATACTAGGGTTTAGATTTGAATCGCAGTGAGAAATTGATTGAGGGAAATAAGGTTTGAAATATATTAGGAATTATCTCTTGATAATTGAGAGTATCTTC
This sequence comes from Iris pallida, assembly GCA_029216955.1. Classification (NCBI taxonomy): domain Eukaryota; kingdom Viridiplantae; phylum Streptophyta; class Magnoliopsida; order Asparagales; family Iridaceae; genus Iris; species Iris pallida. The sequence goes on along the minus strand of JANAVB010013625.1, from coordinate 29,262 downwards.
GAATTTCAAATAGGATGATTTAGTGTTGGCCTCGGCCCCCGAGAGTCGTATGTTTGAAAATAAAATTTGAATTTGAAAAGTTTCCTACAAGCCCTCCAACAATTTGGTTTTGCAAAAGGGCCTTCTTTTAACTATAGGGTGGTTGCTACCTATTCCTTTATGTCATTATTAACATAAAAATAAGGACAAGTAATAAAGATATAAAAAAATTGGTCCAAGGGCTCATAATTCCTGCAGACTGCATGCTCATGACCAGTCATCCTGCAGTAAGTGCATATAACATGAGTTGCTCTCTGTTGCTGGGGTGATGGTGTCCTAAGGGGTGGTCGATATGCCTGCTGCTGATGTACATATGGTTTTGACTAATATGCAGGGCACTTAGCAGGGCCCTCATGGTGACTGTACCATCATATGGCCTCCTGTTGTAGGCCATCAGACGATCCTCTAAACTTTGTGCTAACTCCAGGCTCTTATATAAGCTCGTAGCTCTACTAGCCGTCAGTAGGACGTTAATCTCAGGAGCAAGTCCATAGAGAAACCTACTCGACATCTCCTCAGGGTCTACCACCAAACTGGAGGCAAAATGGCTCAGGTGGCTGAGCTCTGCAGCGTACTCCTCAACAGAGCAGTTCTCTTGTCCTAAGTTCTGGAACTGACATCCCAATGCCTCATTGGCCGTAGAGGAGAAGAACTTTCTCTTGAATAGAGTCTTAAACTGCTCCCAGGTGACTTCTTCTGTGGTGAAAGTTGGTTCATTCTTGAACCAGGTAGCAGCTAGGTCTGTCAGTACAAACCCTACTGCCTCAACTTTGAGGTCATCGGGCATTCTAGCTCCGCTGAGCTTCCTCTCCACAGTATCTAACCAGTCGTCGGCATAGATGATGCCTTCGGTTTCCTTAAACTCATTCGTGTCCAGCTTCATAAAGTCTTGTACGGTCCCGATTCGGGGCTAAGTCTCTCTAGGTGGTGGTGGGGTAGCTGTACGCTCTAGGCTCTGTCTGAGCAGGGCAGTCTGCTCCTAGTGGGTCGCTAGGAACCCCTAAAATAAATCGAGGAGCTGGTTCCCGTCTAAGGTGACGGTGGCCTGAGCCGAAATAAGGCCTGGTGCAGGTGGAAGATTAGATGCAGGTTGAGTTAGGGGAGTCTAGATGATAGGGTCAGTGCCTGGAAGGATAGCAGGAACACTAGGGATGCCAGGTGGTGGGGTAAATTATATATCCCCTTGTGATCCAGGATGAGTAGAAGAAGCCTCTCCCTCAGAAGCTCGCAAAGTAGTCACTCTCTGGAATGTAAGGAACAAATAAGTAATCTATCTAGGCAGAATAACTAAAATAATAATCATAAGTATATATATATATATATATATATATATATATACACTACCGGTCCTATGTTGTGATTAGTCTTCTTAATCTAGCAAGTCCCCTAATTAACACTCTATGTCCTAAGTGTTATTAGGCTGACCTGCATGGGCCACAACTAAAAATATGTCACGACCCGCTTCCGAATATTCGGATACGTGTCAGACACATCCAGCCTATTCTATGAGTCACAACGTAGTAAGCTGTTCTAAACTTTAGTTATCTTCAAACTTATATTGAATCAGATTAATCACAGCATCTATATCGAGATAAAATAGAAATAAATCCAAAGATGTCACTTAATTACATTCCCAAAGCAATAGTAAACTGGAAGCAAATCCAGCAAAATGAATGTAAACTATTTATTACAAACCAAGTTCAAAAGCAAAATGTAAGCTAAGCTATATGGTATTCCCTAGCAGGGACATCCTCTGGGATGTGGGCTAGCATTTCAGTGGCAGATCCCTAGTATGAATTATAAAGCAACTCTTCCTTAGTCAATTCACCTGCAACGAACCAATCAGTAAAGGAGCAAAGTACAACCCTACAACTTATAGTTACTGAAACATGGAAAAGACAAAAATGAAAAGACATGGAAATAAGAAAATGACAACTAAAATTTGTAACTGCAATAAGAAATAAGGTTGCAATATGACAAGAGATATGACTATGTAAAGTGATTTTAAAAAGCTAGTAGACATGTAATCGGCTATAATAGGAGAACTTGTAACATGTAAATAAATACAACATGGGGGTATGACATTTAGGGGTGGGCACGGGTCGGGCCGGGTCCAAAATCTATAGATCCGAACCGGACCCATTTTTTGACGGGACGGGTCCAAAATTCTTTGGAACCGAATTGGACCCGGCCCGTTTGAAACAGGTCCAATCCGGGACAACCCGCGGGTCCAAATGGGTCATGTACATTTTTTTTAATATATACAAAACTAGCCCTATCCAATACTATATATACCGGACTTCAAAAATTACTTTATACAAAAATCACTTTCCATTCTCCAGTATTACATATGAGAAGAGAAATATTTGGGTTAGGTCTTTTGGTAACATGTTGTAGGTTTTACATTTTACTTTCTAGTTTAGGAATTTAAGTAAAATTATTATTCTATCCCTACAAACGGGCCGGGCCGGGGCCCCGTTTGTTTGCAAACGATGACTCGCCCCGAACCGTTAGTATGACACGATCCGTCCTGTCCCGCCCCGTTTACATTTAAAATTTTAAGAACCGGCCCGTTTGGCTATTATACGGTTCGGGCCGGGTCGGAACCGCGGGTCCTCGAACCGTATGCCCACCCCTAACGACATTGACTACACGTGCACGATGTGCAGTCAAGCTCGGATACATGTACTACACTACGGGCATTGATCACATGTTAACTAGACATTTCCCCAACCCATGCAAGTATAAGACATGTGTAAGAGAAATACAACTTGAAACATATAAGGATAGTACTACTGGAAACATGTAAGGAAAGTACAACTTGAGAAATACTAAATAAAACTTGAGATACTTGTAAAGAACAACTTGTAGGAAAAGTAAGAAACATGTAACGAAAGTCTAAAATGCGAAATAGGAATCATGAACAGAAACGTAAGGTTGTAGTGTACTTGTCTTATTTTACCGAAAAGGATTGTTGTTAAATGTTGATGTCCAAAGTCCTCAAGCTGTAACAAGATATAATTTTTTTTTAGTTTAAAGGTTAAGTGTTATCTATGTGTTGTGCTAGTTACGGGAACATGTTGTGTTAGATATGGCACACTAGTCCTAATATTGAACATTAAGACTAACACAATATTTAATACACAAAAATTATATTCTACTAAGTTAAAATCACAAGTCATGGATTACTTATATTTTACAGAAATTTAATAATAATTAAAAATATTTTATTTTAATTACTAAATAAATAAAGTATTTATGAAAAGGGGTCCGACAATGTTCATTTAAATAATTAGAGGTCTCAAACTAACATGCTACTATTTTTTATTGGTCAAATTAGGCAAAATAATGAAGGTATTAAGTTTGTGGACTTTTTGGACAAAAATTACTATTTATAGAATTATTTGAATCAGAAACTATTTTAAAAGCAATTATTTATAATTAATTGTTAACATAAACTAATTTTTAACATATCAAAACTAGCCTAAAATTAACATGTGAATATATGCCAATGATCTACAAAAAATCTAGTATTTGATTCTGAATTTTATTTAATTTTACAGCATTGTTTGATATTTACTAGAAATCAATATACATTAAATACATTAAATAATACTTTCAGTTTTTAATCAATAGAAAATATAAATAATAATACTTAATGCTAAAAAAGATATAGCTAAATACTACATACGAAAACACTAATTAGCAGTATTTTTTCAACATTTATTAAAAGTATTAAAGATGTATAAAAATTAGGATGCACAGTTTTCACAATTTTGTAATTACTGTTTTTAATTATTAAACAATATATTTAATGACTAAATAATTCTGTAAAAATTATAAATGAATACTATAATAAAAATTACTATTTATCTGCATTTCATAAAAATTTTACACATTATAAAAGTATTGATAAAAAATACAAAATTCAGAATATATGATAAAATTATATATATATATATATATATATATATATATATATATATATATATATATATATATATATATATATATATATATATATATATATAGGGTCTGTCAGGAAAAAAAATATATATAGGGTCTGTCAGGACTGAATCCGAGGGCCGGTCAGGTGACTACTGGGTCAAGATTGGTTTGGTGTTAGCATGCTTGGATTTAAACTTACCAAGACTAGAGTTTAGTTCGTACCGAAGAAGAAGACGGAGGTGGTTCGTCGGTTGTCGACGAAGCTCGGCTCGTCGGTGCAGCTCCGGTGGATTGGGTCGGTGGATTGCTCCAAAGGAAGAAGATGGTAATAAGTTTTATTTTGTCTCAACATTTCTCTTTTTATAGAGAAATGAAGGAAAGTTACGAATGTGAAGGATCGGGGGTTATGGAATAAAAAAGGTTAGGAGTTACGAAATGTAAGAGATTAGGAGTTACCAATATAAGAGGCTGGAAGTTACAAATATAAAGGGTCGGAGGTTACGGAATGTAAGAGGTTGGGAGTTACAACTAATTGTTATTTAATTTTTTTATCACTAATTAAATTCTCTAAATAATAATAATATTATTATTTCAACAACTTAAATTTAATAAATCAACTTTAAATATAATAAAAAATTTAAAGATTTACAAAATAAGGGCACGAGATTTAAACTAGTCATTCATCAGTATACGATAATGTACTAACCTTCGCTATCTACAGGTGTTGCAAACCAGAAAAGCGTGCCTAGGAACTAAAAGCGACACTTAGAATATTTTGAAGCCATACTAGTGTATGAAGGCAATCTCATCCATTTTGAAGACTACTCAAGACCCACGTGATACCTCAGCTCTCCCCCGTTCAAGGTCAAAGCAATGTTTTAGTTTTGTATGAGGGGATGTAATGTATGGAACGACTATCTCATCAGCGTTCATTTTGAAATCAAGTATGTAAGCCCGTATGATACTTTTTGTAATCGAGTCATGTAATATGATGTTGATCATTAACAATAAAGCAAAGTTTCTGTTCCAAATGTGTTGTTCAATTTTTTTTGCGTACTCTTTGTTGTTATGTTTCGGATAACCATATGTATTTGCCTTATGCGAGCGCAACTTAGGCTCGTACGACATCACGTTCAGGGGACGACTATCGATTATATGGAATTGGACGTGACATAATGGTATCAGAGTACATCTTTACGTCCTTTGGCCTTCCATCTTGAGTCTCAAACCTTTGACCTCGTGTCGATGAGATTAGTTGTTCCATACAGTAAGTCCGTAATATTTTTTGAGGCTAGTGCGAGTTGCTTTCTTATTCTAGAAGTTGCGAAACCTGCAACCGTAAATGAAGAGAGTACCTCGAGTAGCTCGAAGGCTGAACCCTCTGCTGACCCCATAGAACGGATGCTGCGTATGCTGGAAGTCGAGTGTTGGGAACGAAGCACAGAAACCGTTTCCCCAAACCAGAGAGTCATGTGAGAGAACCTAACAAAAGCACACAAACCAAAAATGTCAAACACAAATCGCAGACACGGAGATTTTTGACATGGAAAATCAAGATGGAAAAAATTTCAGGACGACGGAGTCCAACCCTGAAGAACCTCTACTAATAGAATAAAGAGAATACATCCTCTACAAGCTCCTCCCAATCCAAACGGATCACCATAACTCATTTGAAAGAAGAAAATTTGATTGCGGACTCCGAAGAACAAGAGATGTCAAAAAATTATTCGAAGCGATCTCTCTTTCATAATAGTCTTCAATCCTCTCTTTCACTCTCTCAAATACTGTAAAGCACTCTTGCTTACTTGTTGAGATATATTTTTTGGTGATGAAATACCTAGTATATATAGCCTCAAACCCACAACTAATTAAGATATTCTACTATATGTAGGAATACTCAATCTAAACTATTGATGTATTCCTATTATATATAGGAATACCCAATCCAACTCTATTGACATATTTCTACTATATATAGCAATATCCAATCCAAATCCAATGGAATATTTTTATTATATATATGAATACCCAATCCGACTCCGAGGTATTTTTCACATAGGTTGGGAACCCCACCCACTCTAACAAATCTCTTCCTTCACAACTATGTGGAGGAAGTCGTCATCCCGACGATCCTCCTGCAGTACTCAAACTTTTTGTCACGACCCGTACACTAGAGTAAGGGCACGAGACGTGGGTACGTCCAGCCTACGCCACAGTGTCGGCGGTAGAACGCTGTCCTAGGTCAAACATCTAACAATATAAAGGTACCTGTACAGTATATACACTCCGAATGGAGGTGATATAGCAAATACAGTCTCAATCACATCTAAGGTAGAGCATGATAAAAGATAGATAGATAGATAAGAACAGAATGAAATCTACAGAGAAAACAATCCAGATAAAGTCTAAGTGTCTAAGATAAATACATATCCAGAATCATCCCAATATCTCAATACAGTAATCCAGAATAGATAAAATGTAAGACAGTCCTAATCTAAGGGAGTGTCATCCACTGCTAGTGGATCCTGCTGCTGGTCCAGGTCACAGCAGTCCTCTAGGGTCGCACCGTAATAAGTAGGGCAGAACGCCTCAGCCTCATCCTCTGTAATATTTTTAACAGGTCCAGTCAGGACAGGAGCGAGTACAGTACATCTCAACAAATCATAACAGGTTAGGGAAATATAAACATGCTAGAGAGTAAGATACAGGAAACTGAAAGAATAACATGATAAAAAAGGAAGACTGTAAGTAAATAGATACAATATATATAAGAACTAACAGTGCTAGTGATTCAGAGTACAAGACGGTTATGTAAACGGCACGATGTTGCACACGAGTAATCTAAAGAGGTTGCACACGAGTAATCTACTAGACTGAATACATAACCACTTCTACTCTCCCGCCCCAATCAATACACAAGGATCTAGCCAAGTTATGTTATTATACACGAAGTATAGTCGTACACGAAGATCATATGAGCACATGAGTAAACACGATTTCACACGATTTGCACACGAATAGCACGAACACAAGGAGTACACGATGCTCATGATAAAGTACACGAACATGAAATACTCGATGTATCTGCTAAGGGGATAACATCGCACGACAAGATCCGTATAGTACTAATCCGTGTTTTCGATGTGTCAGCATCAAGTAAAGTAATCTAAAGCAGGAAATATACTCCTAAGCAGGATATGAAATGATCAGAGAATGTACTCGCCTGTATCCTGAGTATCCGAAGAGAATCTACTGTCCGAGGAGTGGTGTCTGTCTCCTATAGAACAGTACAAGTCACTAAAAGTCTAAAATAATATAATAGACTGCTACAATGCATCTACATGAAGTTTGGGGTCAATCTAGGCTGAAGTCAACCCTCGGTCAACTCTAGTCAAACTATACTAGTCAAACTAGGTCAACTAGGTCAAGCCTAAGCCAAACAAGTCTCACTAGGCCTAACCAGCCTATTCTAGCAAGCACACACACTATCTAGGCTATACAAGCCAACTACACACCTATACTGGCATTCAAACCATATACACAGGCTATGAGCCATAGGTATACACCCATAGGCTATGCCCTATATATAGGCCATAGGCTATATAGCTATATCATACATTCCACACATATCACATATTAAACTATATCTAAATTAATATAATAAAAATATATAGGCTACATCATAATATATATCACATATATAAATATATATGTATATATGCATAGGGTGATATGGAATAGCATGTGTGTGTTTGTGTACATGTGAGGGTGTATCATGTGTAGAGAGTTGTGAACATGTGTGTGATATGGTGACATGAGAGTGTGTGTGATACAAAGGAATTAGTGAGTGTAGTGTGGATGAGTGTGTGTGTGTGGATAATAGGGACTCAGGATTTGTGAGGACAGTGAACTAACCCATGTAAGGGATTAGCCATGATAAATTAACATGAAAATCAGTGAACTATATTTCAGAAATTGCAATGACAGTCCAACCTTGAACTAATAGTTAAATAACTAGCACACATGTGTAGGGACTAACATGACAATGAAACACCTAAATAGTTTAACAGGGAATGAAGTTCAGGAATTAGAATCAAAAGACAGTGATAGTTTCTCAGATTTAGGAAACTCAATATGACAGTTTCATAATCAACCAATTTCGAAACCCTATTACCTATCCCACACAACCAATCATTCAAATAATGTAATTACACAGGAATGAATCTATCAATGACTAACCACAATGTACATGGGTTTAACATAGTAAATTGGAACATCACATTCAGTTTAGAATAGGAATCAAGTTCAGTTCTAATTCTCAGATTTAAAACTGGAAATTTAAATTTGGTTTTCAAACAGGAATGTATCAGTGACTGCATTACATATCAGTTCATCCTCCCAAAACCAAATTCGAAATCTAAAAACCTAGGACCAGTCAATAACCCTCATTATAATAATCCAATACATATGTGTAAGATTCAACATGGCAACTTAAACAGGAAAAATCAGTTTAAAACAGGAATTTAAATCTCAAAAATTAAACCTGAAGCATGTATCAGTAACAGTGCTATCCTATAGTCAAAATCCCATATTCGAAATCTAAAACCCACCAAATCAGTAAACAATCTTATAGTAGACTAATACACATGTTCAGGATCCAATATGACAAATTAATATTAATTTAAATCAGTTAAAATGGAATTAAACTCAGGATATTAAGAAACAGGACTGCGTATCAGTCGAATAGGAAAAACTGGAATTCGATCAATCAAAACTGTGCTAACAGTTCTATATGTAATAAAGTGTCATAAATGCTCCAAACACAAAAGTTATCTCATATAATAGTAAGTCCAAGTACAAGTCCGAAATGTAAAGCTGGATACAGGTCCAGTCACAAAATACATAGTCTAATACATGACTACTTTCAAAAGTCCAAAATGTAAATAGACAACTAGACGAGTTTTCCCGCAGGTACATCCTCGTAAGATAAAGCCTGGTCCTCGGCAGTAACTCCATAATATGAGTCACAGAGCAACTGTCACGCCCCGCTCCTGTAGGAGCGATCATCCTCGCTAAGATGTAATACCGCACGAGCCTAGATTGCGCTCGTGTAAGACGGATTCCATAACGGCCGATTTCAGCGGCTAGTGATGGGGTCGTCGCACAGAAGTCCCAAGCAGAGACCTTGAATAATAGCAACAGAATTTAGAAAGCAAACACATGTTATTGCAAAATACTCTTTTATTGATATTGAAACAAAGGTTACAATGGGGCGCAAGGCCAAGATTACAAGTCACTCGAGCTCACTCATCTCACATTACAAGTCACTCAGCTCTCTCTCATCTCTCAATACAAGTCTTGAGCCAGCGGATGCTTCAGAAGGCGACGTCCATACATTATGTCCCGTATAAGTCTTTATTCCTTGCGGCCGCACGCTTTGAATCGCCGAGGAACTCCGTGCCTCGACGCATCCAAGCGAGCTCCGTGCCACGAGCTTCTACCTGTGCCTGCACATAAAAACTATGTGGGTGTCAGTACTCAACTGTACTGGTGGAATGAGCTCCTCGCCCACCCATACAAAATCGACATGTTTGATTTACTTTGTGCAATATAGTCCCTTCTTATCGATTGTCTTTCTACTCTTGCCTTAGGATCAGTTTTAGGACCGACGCCTTGGCCTATTCTGTGTCGCTAGACCATCCCGTGCTTGCGTCAACAATATTAACTCATGCCTTGCCTCCAGACCCTTCTCGTGCCAACAACGTTAACCTATCAGGTCGTGTTTGCCTTACTGCCCAAAATTAGAGACGCAACTATGCGATAGACTCCATTTCTGTGTGACTGCGCTTGAAAACCCTTGCTGAGGCCGTGTCTCGCAACTCGGTGAGACTTAACCATATCGCCGCCTCGCAGCCCTTTGCTACTAAATCATCCAGACCCAATCAAGACATGTGAACTAAGAGTCACTCGACCAACTTTGCCTTGCGGAGTTTTCTGACTTAAACTCAAGACGACTCAAACCAACACATGCAACTTATATGCCGACAACTTAAGACTCGATGCCACATCTAGTGCCGAAGCACGTCGCCTATGTTGTAGCCATTCTTAGGCCCAAACACTTGTGTTCCAATCATACACACATTCAACTAGACTAAATCCAAAGGCACACACGCGGATTGTCGCTCGTGCCGACCCATCTATATGAATTGGTCACTAACACCACAAGCTATCGTGGACTTATAGCCTTGTTATTCGAAGACCCTTTCATCGCAAGTAGCTAGCCCCGAAAAAAGTTCCCGAATAACCCGAACGGTTCGTCCAGCTACGGCTATACCGTGTTTCCCTCCAGAACGATGCGGTCCCATGGCGCCCAGGGTTGCCGCTTATGGAAACTCCTCCTTGTCGATAAGTTGTCCAATGACCATGCAAGACTCGACACAAACTGACGTCTCACACAGTCATTCCTCTTCCAATGTTACCATCTCTTTCAAACCCATATCAAGCCTTCTATCATTTGAGACCCCTCGACGACCCACGGTCGCGAGCATTCTTTCCATATATCCTTGAGACCCCTTGCCTACCCACGGTCACGAGCATTCTTTCCATGTTACTATATCATTTCATTCAACTCAATGCCTATTCGATATTCCTTTCTCTAAAACTCATTAAATCAACCGTGGTTCATGCCTTAAACACTAAGTCCGTGCATCGTGCCTCAAACCTACTTCCGATCTACGCGACGCTATCGCCCAAGCCATACTTTATATGATGGGCCTTGAGACCGTAAGACTATTTGGTTATACCCAACCATAGAACTCGTAAGACCGTGCTTGCTACCACTCCGATAGCCTAACATAACTCGCCTGACTTAAACGCACAACGACTCGACGAGCAAAGGCTGTGCCAAGCCTCGCATTGCGGAAACGTGCCGCGCATGTGTTCGACTTCTGAACGACCAAGTCATTTGGGCGCCTAGACTTACGCCAGCAGCCGTGCGACGCAACTTAACTCATAGGGCGGGTCAAGGCTATGCCAAGCCTTGGACGATGGGACCGTACATGCTTTATGAAGCATTCATGCGGGTGACGTCTATGACTTAGGCTACGATTCATGACTTCGCCTACTTAACCAACTTTTCTTCTCCCAAGCCACGGGACGAAGGACCGAGTATCATTTTCAAAGCACGCCGTGCACCAACTCTAAGCCGACCGTTGGACCTTTCCATATTCTAACTAAATTTGACCCGTCGGGATTATTTCCTTTAGCTATGTGGATTCGTCTCTTTTATTATCAAGCCTACTTATGCAAGTTAAAAATATGCGATTTATTATGTGAAGGCTAAGATGAGGCAAGTTCTCCGAAACTACCCCACCTGAGCGAGCGATCGTCTCGATCGAGCGATGTCTTCGAGCAGCCGTTGCAAGGCTAAGTCCGAACGTCATCGGCGTTTCGATTCCTCCGATTGACTGAGCGGGACGGGGCACTACATCATACACCACTCAGAAAAAGTTTCGTCCTCGAAACTAACTGAGTACTCTTATCGACTTATAACTTGATTCAACATTCAAGGACTCTCGCACATGTACCCTTACGTTCTTTAAATTCGAGCCACGCTCGTGCTACCCTCAATTCTTTCTTCAAAACTCACGATTTCAAAATTCTCGATACTTTTCCGTTCCTCAAGTCTCACTTGATTCAGCATATCACTTAGTTTGGATCGTACACACATTCCAGGTGTCCCCGAAATACATGTATTTCAACCAAGCCTTATGATAGTGAATCCAATGCCACCTATCGATCCATCCATTCAATCCTGAAAATCAATCCTACTGTTGCTAACTCTCACAACATGGATATTTCGCCTAGCCGTTAGGCAATCTCTTTAGGTTAAAGACAATTGTCAGTATTGAAATCACAGTTCTCAAACAACGATATCAACACTGACCCCATCCTAAGGTCAAACCAAGTTGATAGTACAGGTTTTTCTACCCAAGCTTGCATCACTCTGATTTCTAAATATCGAGCATTGATTCCTACGCACATCCAAATATTCATCGCACGGGGTCCGAGTCATTCAGCAAAGCCATCCTATGATAACTCACGTTTCCACCAATTCCTTGACATATCAATATCACTCGTTCATCAAGCCATTTCATATAGTCTATCTCTTCGAACACGTTCGATATAGTCCACCTAACAATCCTTTTCAAGTTAAGCATGCTACGACACAATTTGTTACTAAGCCATAATTCACATTTCATATTCCCTAAGTCATTCATCCCAATTCACGTATTCGATCATGAGGTCGTCTAGCTTAACAATATGTTGTGCCCCGATCTCACGCGTTTCAGATTATCCATGGTGGGCATGAATTACCATGCACGCTCCCGCGGGATAGTCATCCTCATCGGGACGTAACTCTTATTTTGTGTCTAGACTAATTCATTCTCGATGCGCGGATGGGACCTACTCAATCCTCAAGTTTATTCATTCATCAATCGTAAGTCCTAACATCCTCGAATTCTCCTTCGCATCAAACCGACAAGTCGAGACAATCAACGTTACCGCGTCCTGATATTTCGAGTTCGATCATTCCCGTGACATGAATCACCATGTCAACGCTCACGCAGAACGATTGCCCCAAATCCGATGCGACACATGTGCGAGGCTAGAGTTGCGCTCGCACATGGCAAGATTGTCGATGTTGTGGTTATCCGCGTAACCATCAAAATACAATCATTTTTATCCAATATTCTTCTCAATCAAAATCTAATTATAGCACCCAACCAAACAATAACACTTGCACGATCGTCATTCGCCGAGTCAGAGTACCCCCGAGTTATCGTATATCGATCTTCTTGGCTACTGGGCAGTCCCGAAGCAGATGGGTGGCAGACCCGCAAGCTAAGCACTGCTTCAACCTCTTTCTGCAGATGGAGTAATCATGCCCTAGTCTTCCACAGAAAGAACACATAGCTCCCTTCTGCTGCTGTCGGGGTCCCGGGGCTCTAACTGGCGGGGTTGGGTGATGTGGTATAGGGGGACGGTATGTCTGCTGGTACGGCGTCGACGCCCTCGGCTGAAAAGCCTGACGCTTGGACGGTCCCTCGAGGTTTACAGAAGTCGGCCTCTTGCAAGACTGAAGACGCTCCTCTATGCTCCGGGCCAACTCTAGGCTCTGGTAGTAGTCAGTCGTACCATTCTCTACTATAAGAATGCCAATGTCTGGAACTAGACCATGGCAAAACCTACGCGTCATCTTCTCTGGGTCTGCAACTAGAATAAGAGCGAAATGGCTCAGGCGACTAAACTATGCCGCATACTCGTCAACAGAACGGTTTCTCTGCTGGATGTTTTGGAATCGTAGCCCTATGGCTACTCTAGCGGTGGTCGAGAAGAATTTTTTCTTGAACTGGGTCTTGAACTGATCCCAAGTGGCCCTCCCTCTCGCGAATAGCGGCTCATTTCGGAACCAAACTCCTGCCAAGTCTATCAGCAGAAATCTTGCTGCCTCGACTTGGAGGTCATTCGGCAATCTAGCTCCAAGGAGCTTCCTCTCTACCGAGTCTAGCCAGTCATCTGCTACAACTATGCCCTCAGTCCCTAAGAACTCCTTGGGGTTCAGACCGATGAAGTCCTTGATTGTCCCTGCTCTCTCTCGTGGCTCTACAGGTGGTGGGACCACGATACGTTCCTCAGAACGCTCCATGCTCTGGCGGAGTAGGGTGGTCTGCTCCTGATGGGTTGTTAGGAACCCCTGGATCAGAGTGAGCAGTTGGTTCCCGTTGAGTGTGACGGAAGCCTGGGTAGGTATAGTGATAGGTGGTGGTGAGAGTATCGGGTCCTGCTGGGACTGTGATGTGGAAGGTGGTGGAGGCATTTCGGTTTATGGATTTGTGGAGTGGGGGAATATGGTAGGTGGAGGTGTATCGGTCAACTGGTCAGCTGACTGGATAGGGAGTGTGCCATTCTCAGGTGTGACATACTGGGATGAGCGGGTGAGCACCATCTAATTAAAATAAAATGGACTTATAAGGACTCTTTAAAGTAAGCAATCATAAATAACAAGAAAATCCAATTTTGTAACAACGAACATGTGATGCGTTTCCTATGTTGCAATCCTAGTAATACTCTAGATGTTCTAAGCGTCATTCCTAGTGTTGTCTAATTACCTTAAGTTCCTAATTGCAGGCATGTTTGGTACGATGACGTAACCAAACAATTTAGTCAGGACCTGCGTGGGCCACCACTAAAAACATGTCACGATCCGCTACCCAATTTGTTCACGAAAACCTATTTTTCTATTCAAACACAATCAGAAAATAGGATCGAAATGCCCACTTTGGCATTTCGTCGAATACCTAGGTATCTACACTGATACGTGTCCGATACGGACACGTAAAGGACACAAAACTTTACAAATCCTATTCCTACAGTTAGAGGACACCTAGGGCTATGCATCCATGCCTAGAAATCAAAATTTCATGGAGGGAATAGGAAGTTACCTATAGGTGTTCTTCATCAAGGAAAACTTCAAAAATGGGGATTCCTTCTAGCTAGCCCCAAGCTCCAAATTGTCCCAAATCTGTGATTAGCCTCCATGAACAGTAGGGGAATATAAATTAGGTCACCATGGAAGAAGTTTGAATGAAAAAGGATTCATATTGATTAAAAGAGGAAAGAGTTTCAATGGAGACAAACCTTGTTCTTTCAAAATAAGGGAATGAACAAAATAGGCAAGTATTTTGAGAGGGATTTTATAGGGTGTTGTTCCCTAGGTGGCCGGCCATAAATGCTAGGGTTAGGGTTTTGGGATTTGATCTATGGCTCTCAATCCATCTAGTTAAATCAATGGTCCACAAGCCTAGGTTTCACACTTGACTTAAAAGCAACCTAGTTAGCTCTAACTAACATGACTTAACCAAGACTAATCAATACTAACTAACACTAACCATGGCTAACTAAGTCTAGCTACGACTAATCTAGGTTAAGTCAAATCTAGGTTAGGGCTAAACACAATACAAGGCAATTAATTAAATAATATTTAAATCACACCATTCCAATAATCATATTAAATTCCAAATAAATATATATTAAATTCAAATAAATTAAAAATGACAAAAATACCCTCAAACTAGAAATGTGGTAGTGACACTTTTCCCTTGGAAGAACATTTGTGAACATGTCTGCTCCGCTGTCATTTGTATGAATCTTCTCAAGCGTCGCGTCCTTCTTCTGAACCACATCCCGTATCTAATGATACCGAGTCTTAATGTGCTTGGACCGACTATGAAATATCTGATTCTCTACATGGTAAATGGCACTTGGGCTATCACAAAGCAAAGTATACTGCTCTTGCTTTAGTCCCACTTTCTATAGCAGCTTCTTTATCCACAGCAACTCCTTGCAAGCCTCTATTACCGCATTATACTCTGCCTCTATCGTTGACTAGGCAACACATTTTTATAATCATGACTGCCACGATACCATTTCACCAGCAAACATCATCACATAGCCCGAAGTCGATTGACTTGTGTCTACATCTCCAGCCATATTAGCGTCAGTATACTCGACCAGCTTTGGCTCGTCACCACCAAAGGAAAGTCTCCAATAGGCAGTGCCCTGAAGGTACCATAGAATCTACTTGACCGCACTCCAATGTACCATTCCATGATTAAAAAGATACCTGCTAGCTGTGCCAACTGCATGAGCGATGTCTGGTCTCGTATACACCATAACATATACGAGGCTTCCTATAGCTGAAGCATATGGAACCCGCTCCATATCTTCCTTCTCGTCCTCGATCAGTAGAAGGACACTGCTCCTCAGTGAACTTAAAGTGAGCTGCAAGGGGGTTACTCACTTTCTTCGACCCGTCTGTGTCGAAACACTGAAGTACCCGATGAATGTACTTTTTTTAGGACAAGTGTAGCAGCTTGGACTCTCTCTCTCTCTCTCTCTCTCTCTCTCTCTCTCTCTCTCTCTCTCTCTCTCTCGGTTGATCTCTATCCTAGGAATAGTCTTCTCTGCACCTAAATCCTTCACAGATAAGGTCGTATCCAGTTAGCGCTTCAACTCCGCTATCCTAGTGGCATTCTGACCCACTAGTAGCATATCATCAACAAGAGCAGTAAAATAATAAAATCATCATCGGCAAACTACCTAACAAATACACAGTGGTCCGACATCGTCCGTACATAACCATGCTCCTCCATGAACGACTCGAACTTCCTGTACCACTGCCTCAGAGCCTGTTTCAGACCATACAAGCTTTTCCTCAACCGACAGAACAAGTGTGACTTGCCCTTCTCACGGAATCCCTCTGGCTTCTCCATGTACAACTTCTCCTCAAGATTATCATGGAGGAATATCATCTTCACGTCTATCTGCTCGACCTCCAAGTCAAAACTGGCTGCCAATGCTAGCACCACCCGAATAGATGACTGTTTGATGACTGATAAAAAGATCACATCATAATCTATGCCATTCTACTGACCGTAGCCTTTAACTACCAGTCTTGCTTTATATCAAGTACGAGTAGCATGATCTATCTGCTTCACTCTGAAAACCTATCAATTTTTCAAAGCCTTCTGTCCTTTGGCAATCGCACCAGATCATAAGTGAATTTTGCATGTAAGGAACTCATCTCCACCTACATAGCCTTCATCCACTCATACCTATGTTCGTACTCCATAGCCTCTGCAAAACTTTTGGGCTCTCCCCCATCAGTCAGTAGCACATACTCATCTGGTGAGTATCTCGTAGATGGTCGACGCTTTCTGTTGCTCCTCCTCAACAGAACTACTGGTGATGGTTCTATATCAACAACCTCCTCCCCTTCAGGAACTATCTTTCCGGCATGCTCATCCTCCTGAGGGTTATCTTAACTACCATCAGTAGGATGATGATCAAGGTTAGAAGCAACTTCATATACTGGATCCCCCATAATTGGATCGTCTACGATGTCCTCTAAGAACTGCTCGAAGAAAAATGACTCTAACTCAGACAATTCCTCAGTCTCAGCAGGCGTCTCAAAATCCTGAATATTGGTCATGGTCTGATCCTCGAAGAATACTACGTCCCTGCTTCTGTAGAGTTTTCTTCCCACGGGGTCGTAGAGTCTATAGCCAAACTCATCCCGACCGTAGCCGACAAAGACTCACCGCCTCGTCTTTGGCTCAAGTTTGGATCTCTCGTCCTTTGGTACATGCACGAATTACAACCAAACACTCGCAGGTGATTATATGACGGCTTGCCATACCATACTTTGCCAGGCACATCATCTTGCAAAGAAGTACTAGAAGATAAATTAATAGTATAAGCAGCATTGTAAAGAGTCTCACCCCAATAATTGCCCGGTAAGTTTGCCTCTGATAGCAAATACTGTACCTTCTCCATCAGTGTCCTATTCATTCGCTCCGCTACACCACTGAGCTGAGGTGACTTGGATGAATTCTTCTGGTGTCGTATCCCTTGCTTCCTGTAATAAGCATCAAAGGGTTCAATGTATTCGTCGTCATTGTCTGACCGAACACATAGCAAATTCTTGCCATCTCCCTTTCAACAGAGGCTGAAACTCTTTGAAAGTGGCCAACACCTGATCTTTGGAAAGACACCCTATTTTGCTTTTCCATCAAATAGTGTGTGCATCTCTCCAATTTTGTAGACTTTAACCCTAGAATCACATTCTTGTTCACCAAGTAGCTCATCCCCTTCTCGCTGATATGGCTGAGCCACCTGTGCTACAACTCGGTAGATGCATCACTGAGTGCGTTCACTACCTGTGTCCTCAGTGCACTCCCCTCCATATAGTAGAGTCCGGACTTCTTTCTTTCTCTGGCAATCACCATCGAACCTCTGGAAAGCTTCCACTAACCATTCCCAAAGTGATTGAAGAACCCTTCGTCACCCAACCTTCCAACCGATACCAGGTTAAAACGGATATCAGGGACATGACAGACATCTTTGAGAACAAGAACCGCATCCATCTTTGTCCTCACATGCACATCTCCAATGGCAACCGCCTTCGACACATCTCCGTTGCCATCTTCAACACTCCAAAGTCGCCTTTCGTATAAGTGGCAAATAGTGCCCTATTGTGAGATACGTGCGCTGAAGTACCAAAGTCCACCGCCAAGAATTGTCATCACAGGCAAGGTTTATGCCAACCTCATCACCTATGACGATCATATTGCCTCCGTATGTCGAGGTCGCCCTGTAGTGTTCTCACTTTGCTTCCCCTTGTCACCATTTTTCTCTCTTTTCCAAGCAAAATAGTTTCGCTTGATGTGGCCCTTCTTGCCATAATGGTAATACTTTGAGTCCTGGTACCGACCTTTGGACTTGTCCCTGCTCTTGTCTCTGCCACCAACTGGATCCCTGCTTTTGCCCCTTCTGTGGCTCTCTGAAACTAGAGCCTCTGAGTGGGATGTGGATGAAGTGCCCTGAGAATGTCTCCGCATCTCTTCATTCAATACATTGCTCTTGGAAAATCCAGACTGACTACGCCTTTCGGAGTAGAAGCGATCATCGATACTCGTACGGTCTCCCACGAGTCTGGCAATGTATATAGCAACCAAAGTCCCTGAACCTCGTCGTCGAAATTGACTCCCATCGAGGATAGCTGGTTAACCACGCCCTGGAACTCATTCAAGTGATCTGTAATGGACACACCATCTGTGTACCGTAGACCCATCATCATCCGGATAAGGAACAGCTTATTTACGTTGGTCTTTTTTGCGTATAAAGCTTCCACCTTCTTCCACAATGTCTTTGCATGCTCAATATTGGCAACGTGGTTGTACACGTTCTCGTCAATGAACTGGTGCATGTACCCACACACCTGTATATGCTGGAAGTTCTAGTCCTCATCGGATTTGTTATTAGGCTTCTACGATGCAAATACTGGAAGATGCAGCTTCTTGATGAACATCAAATCTTTTATCTTGCTCCACCAATAATGGTAGTTGATACCATTCAAGTTTACTATGTGCACCAACTTCGCGTCCATCTCTACTTCCTGATTTGACTGTCAACTTCTGACACCTCTCTGAAACCTGACTCTGATACCACTCCGTTGGAAACGAAGCGTGGAAACCGTTTCCCCAAACCTGAGAGTTCTGCAAAAGAATCGAGCAAAGCACACCAAAAACGTCAAACACAAATCATAGACACAAAAAAATTTAACATAAAAAATCTAGATGGAAAAAACTATGGGATGATTAGAGTGCAATCCTGAAGAACCTTCACTAATGGAATAAAGAGAATACACCCTCTACAAGATGCTCCCAATCCAATTGGATCACCACAACTCACTTAAAAGAAAAAAAAGTTGATTGCGAACTCCGAAGAACAAGAGATGTTGAAAAATTATTCGAAGCGATCTAATTCACAATAGTCTTCAATCATTTCTCTCTCTCAAATATTGGAAAGCACTCTTGCTTAATTTTTGAGATATATTTTATCGTAAAGAAACATCTAGTATGTATAGCCTCAAACCCACAACTAATTGAGGTATACTACTATATGTAAGAATACTCAATCTAAACCATTGATGTTTTCCTATTATATATAGCAATACTCAATCCAACTCCATGACATATTCCTACTATATATAGAAATACTCAATCCAAATCTATTAGAATATTTCTATTATATATAAAAATACCCAATCTGAATCCAAAATATTTTCCATATAGGTTAGGAACCCTACCCACTCCAACATCGTGGCCAATTATCGCCGTAATGAGCATCACCAACGACAAGTTGAAAATAAACAGCGACAAGTCGAGGCACGATGAACTCAGCTTGAGACCCAATTTGAGGCACAATTCAAGTTGCAACAAAATTAGCTTGATACTCTAGAGCAGATTGTCCAGACAATTGTGACAAATAGCAACTCTACCACTCATATGCCACAATCGAGCCTATGACTTGAAGTCGACCCGGTGGAGCCTAAGCATCAACCTGCAGCACCAAGAAGTAACAACTTTGAGGTGTCTAAATTCAAGAAAATGTGTCATACTTCCTTCAGTGATACCGAAGATCCTTTCCTAGCTATCGACTGGCTGGAGGAGTAAGAAGACCATTTCGAACTTTTGGGCGTCGAAGAGTCTAAGAAAGTCGTCTGCACTCAAATTCAACTCAGATTGAACGCGCATAACTGGGGGACAATGCAAAAGCGAGTGATCCATCGCGACGACGATACAGTGTCGATCCCTTGGGCCACATTCTGAAAGGCGTTCGAGATCGAGTACCTTCCTACAGCCGTTCGACAAGAGAAGAAAAATGAATTTATGCAATTGAGGCAAGGGAACATGACGGTTAAACAGAAAGATATGCCCTTATATATATATATATATATTAGAAGAAAAACAACATTCTCGTAAGCCCTGAGAAGACAAGCCCTCAGTTCACCTAACTAACATCCAAATGACCATTTTTTTAGAGAATATGCTCAAATGGCATACTAAATTAACAAACCGTAACTGACATCCAAACCCACCATCACAAAAAATCTGTAGGCAAAACAAATAATAGATCAACCAGAACTTACGAGTAGTATGTAAGATATATTCTCATAACCCATACTCAAGATAACATAGACAGCCTTCGTGTCACTACCACTTTTCCAACTAGAGGTATTTTTGTCATTATATATATAGTGATTAATATTAATATGTGTAAATATGTTGATTGTTTGTCAGTGTACTATCCTATTATTAGACCTAATGCTAGTGGACCCAATTAGATTTGACATGACACTTGGACCAACAATTTGGACTAGACCCAATTAGACTCTATTAAGTCTTTCCATTTAATACATAGGGATTAGTCTAATTATCATAATAGAATTAGAAGCTTCCACTAATTAGATTAGCCTTCATGACAAACTTGGAGGGACAAATGAGACATTGTGCAATGGAATGAGGGCATGGAGTGGTCAGTCCTAGTTTTTTTAGAAGAGCACACTCTCTCTTCCTCTTTAATTGTGCCATTTATTCTCATTTGGGTGTTCTTTTCCAAATTGATTCTTTTCCCATCAAATTTCCTTCAATTCTTTCTCAATCCTCTTCATTTTTATTCCTTGGAGGAGCCTAGGAGATTGGTGGCTAAGAGCACTAGTGGAGGAGGCTTTCATTGGAAATTCATCTTCCAATAGGTATACATCTCAATTTTTCCTCTTCGTAGACTATAATTGTGAACTTTGACCATTAGAAATCCACCCATGGACTAGGACTACCTATAGGTGGAAGAATTAGGTTCTAATAGGCTATATTTTGAAAGTTTCATTGAGTTTTGTGTCCAATTTGAAAGAAATCCGAGATTGGTGCACCAAGTGTTTATCATTTGGTAATTTAGATCTATCTACACTTATTTTAGTTGTATGTGGCTGGATACGTGTCCACAATTGGAAACGAGTAGACCGTATCATGATATACTATGACACGGAGTTATTTTAATGGCTTTTCCCTCCGACACTTGTGACACGCATATTATGCTCTAATTTATGTTTTCGCTATGCTTATGTGATTTGGATAGAGTCAGACAATGTTTGGTATATGTATCTTGGGCATATTATAAAAGTATCGTAGATTGGTACGATACTAGTATGATGCACACCAAGTGTTTGGTATTGTGCATATATGTGTCAATGTGTCTCATGTATCATATAGTGTAGGATATGTATATCTAATTATGTGCCATAGCCTATGTGGGTGTCAATTGGATGTGTGTGTGTGTCATAGGTATATAGTGGCTTAGAGTACCAATTGAAGAAGGAATATATATATATATATATATATATATATATATATATATATATATATATATATATATATATATATATATACACATATATAAAAATATATATATATGTAATATGTGTGTGTGTGAATAGATATGTGTGTATGTACGTGTATTGGACAAATAGATGTGTGTAGGGTGAAGTAGTGAAGGGGGAGAGCTAATGCTAGAGCTACAACAGCAGCTGGTGCTAGGAAAGGCAGCATAGCAGCAACAATAGTGAAGCCAGAAGCAGCAACAGCTGCTTGCTGCTTGCCAACATCAGCCATAGCTATTTTGCAAAGCAGGCAGCAACAGCAGTAGTAAAATCAAGCAGCAGCAACATGTAGTAGTTAAAGCAGGCAGCAGCAACAACAACAATAGTAACAGTAGTAGCAACAATAGTAGTAACAGTACAGTAAGCACAATAGCAGTAGGAGCTACTGTAATAGGGGCTTGTGCAGTTTGCTAGGTAATAGGTATATGCAATATAGTATAGATAGTTGGGGATATGCATCTAGGTAACATGTGGAGTTGTGTATTGGGTATAGGCCTAGATATCTACTAAGGTAATCCTATAGGTATAACATATAGGTATACATGCATATATCTTTGGGCATGGGTACATAGCATGATTAGATATGTAGGTAATAGTGAAGGATAATTGGGTATACCAAGGTATTGGTATATGCAAGCCTAATGTGGGTAATAAGTTTAGTGTAGATATGGTATAGGCATGTGGTATCTTGGTAAACCAAGGATATGGGTACATAGGCAAACATGGTATAGGTAGATGCATGTGTATATATAGGTATATGGGTAAATAAGTTAAGGTATTAAATTATATGAGTCTATATATATCTATGGTACCTAGTATCCCTATTTCTATGTAGTATGGACCTAGAAATCTATGATGACCTAGTTTGACCATAGAAGTAAGGTATTGGCCTAGTTTGACCATAGAAGTAAGGTATTGACCTAGTTTGACTTTCATGACCTACGATTAACCTAGAAATCATATTTTAATTTAGATATAAATGATTATCACTCCAAACACCAATTAACATTAATATTCCATATTTAGGTCTTTGAGGCACAATTACGAACACAGTTTGATACTTCACCTCAGATTTCAGGGAAGTACATTCTCTGATAATTTTTCGTTTATGATATTTTCTATGTTTCTTGTATCCAGTGTAGATATCCTTGATTTCTTGACACATGGTCACACGGATTTGTATTTCCGGATTCCTCTATGAGATGTTATTCCTTGAGTATCTTGGTGTACCTTATGCAAGCCTTGTTGTTATTGTACTTGTATGGATACTAATTATTGAGAAGACTTGCTACCTTCTCATAGAATCTCATGTCGTAACATACTATGGTTGGATCCACTATACCAGTTGAAGGCGGAGAGTATTAGTGTAGATATGTAATCATACCCTCCTTGTGCATGTCTTGTTCCTTGTGAGTGTTGATCATACACCGTACGTATGATTAACCAGGCCTTAACCTTGTATAAGTTTCCAAGCCGATCACATGTTGAAGCTAGTGTTCACTCACTTAGAAGTTTATTCTTGATTCTTGTATATGATATTTCTTGTTCGCATATTTACTTACGACATTTTCATATCTTGTTATATTATTGTACATGTTCTATTGTCTGATATTTCTCTCTATTTACTGTTACATAGTCAATATCATTTATTGGAACTATTATTAGAGGTGTGCTTCGCTCCAATCCTGACTGGATATATTTTTCAGATAATTTAGATGAGTGGTGCTCTACTCACTATGGACCTCAAGAAGTATAGGTGTAGACTTGGAGAAAGTGGCTCAGGAGGGGGTAGTGCCAGTTGAGGAGGAGGATGCATTAGCTGTAGTTCAGTAGTTAGACAGCTTATTGTACTAGCTTTGTCTCCAGTTGGACATTTTGTTATATCTCTATTTTGAGACTCATTTGAGATGTTGCTAGCATTCAGACTTATTTGTGAGATGTATATTGACTGTTATTTCCTGTTTCTCTTAAATCACATTCGTGCGTTGTGCTTCCTTGTAAATTATGTGATTGAGTATTCATAATCATATTGATATAAATATTGAGATGATATTATATCTTGTGGATTATTATTGTTAGATAGTATAGTAGACCTAGACAACATTTTATCATCGATGTTGTGGCATAGGCTGGACGTACCAACGTCCTTATGCCCTTATATCGGATCGATGTGGGTCGTGACACTTAGTAGCCACACAACCTACGTAAATATTTATCTCATCATAGTCCATACGTACTCAAGAAATTAGAAAACATGCTCTCATCACAGCCTTTGTATAGTATTCTAAAATCTCATTCATGAACATATAGAAACTGCTCAAATCAAGTGGCATAATTTACCAACTTTGTATAGTTTACCAACAAAAGTACAGTCCATAAACTGCCTTTTAAACAATAGTCATTTAGCCTGCTATTTTCCATTACATATTTATAGTTATGAATGTTTAAAACTGAACAATTTCCCATTACAAAAGCGTAGCCTATCTATAGCCAGAAAACTACTGTTGTGCTATAAATTTTTACTTCACAAAAGCATAGACTGGACACATAGAAAACTAGGTCAATTCCTTTACATCCAAACCCTAACTAACATCCAAACCCAAACTAAATTCACAAATTAACAAATCCTAACTACTGGCAGAAAATCCAAAATAACAAAATCAACCAACTCAGGCTGTAGAGGCTCTATTATTATCGAGAGAGGAGCCGAGACTAGAGCGGAGCCGAAAGAGGGCACATGTACGTCAAGAAAGAGGGGGGAGGCTAATCGAGATATGAGGAGACAAAGAGAAATGAGAAGGAGATCGGACATATGTTATTTTTTTTAAAGTCTGTCACATTATTGGGCGATGGACATGCAACTCCATAGGTCATCGCCAAGTAAAATAAAATAGTGAAGAGGCATCACTATAACATTGCGTTATTTTTTTATGATGTTCCCGCAGTTAACCGCATAAACTACCAACGCCTAGCCGACGACTTGCTGAAGCCTATATACTTAATATCAGAGATATTTATGGTTGGTTGTCTGGTCGACGCTTTTTTGTGTCTCATAGACGACGACATACTTCTGTCGCCAAGCATCCGTCGCTATGAAATAGTATTTTAGTAGTATCAGTGAGTTCATCGTATTAATAAAACTTCAAAAATTTATTTAGTTACATAGATTTATTATTCTGATTATATTAGCTCCACAAACTCATGAAATAAAACAGGTGCAAAAATTGGAGTTATCAAAAGAATCATTATGACCATCTAATACGAGAAATAAAGATACAAAAAATAGAAAAAGTGCATGATATTAAATACACAAAAAATATTGTCCATACATGCAAGTATCTGTACCAGAAAATGAATCTTACATAAAATTATGATAAGAATGACTATTGTGACGACTGGCTCGCTGAAGGTAGATTTAACGACGACTATACTTACCTGGGGAAGGCCCCTATGGGAGTGGAAGATGATTTCAAGTTGAAGGTCTACTTTCCGTCTTCCATGTGTGATGATCGACATTTTTGTGTATGTGTTACGCTATGATACAACAAGTATAATCGAGGGTATTCAAGAGCAATAACTCACAAGTTTATGCTAGTGAATTGTATATACAAGCAGTAGAAGTTTTACTTCATACTCCGTTGTTGACGGAGTCCAAAAAGTCTACCAACATATATGGATGGTTTTCATGTGTCCAACCGACAATCGATTCCACATGTACGTACGACACTGAGTCATGGACTGGCTACCAAGCGCACCTTCTAGCCACTGGTGTATAAAATAAACATATAGATATATCAATTTGTAAAGATAAGGAATCTAAAACTAATTATTGGGCATATTTCAAAACACTACCAAGAACTTTAAAATTAAGGGTACGACTATCTGCACCCCATCACTTACTAAGGACACCCCAGCAAAAAAAACAAGTTGACTTTCCTATTCTAACCCCCCCTCCCCTGCTCCCCTCCCATCCCCCCTCTCCTCCGGACCCCGACGTCGACTCGCCTCCTCCGCCCTCCTCCCCTCCTCTGACGACCCCCCTCCCCCTCCTTCCCCGACCCCCTCCTCTCCTCCTCCCTCCTCCTCCGACCCCCCTCTCCCTTCTCCCCGGACCTCCCTCCCCTCCTCCTCCGACCTCCCTCCCCTCCTCCTCCGACCCCCTACCCTTCCCCCTTGCTCCCCCGACCCCGAGGGGAGGGAGGCTCGGAGGAGCGGGGGGGGAGGGGAGGGGTGTCGGAGGAGGAGGGAGGAGGAGGGGAGGGGGGTCAGAGGATGGGAGGGAGGTTAGGGGAGAAGGGGAAGGGGGGTCGTCGGAGGGGTGAGGGGGTCAGAGGAGAAGAGCGGAGGAGGGGAGTCGGCTTCGGGGTCCGGGAGGGGGAGGGGAGGGGAGCAGGGGGAAGGGGGTGTAGAAGCATGGAAAATATGGGGTTCATACGGATCACAATTGACCGCATGAGTACTTTGGGACAAATCGGTCCGCATAAAGAAGAGCCGCATTACAGACTCGGCATTCCCCCTGTGGCCCATCTTCACCATCTCGCAACCAGACTAATTTGAGCCATAGAAAGAATAGTTACTTATGTGGCCAAGCTGATCAACCCCTCAGATAAAGCTGACAAACTCTATCAAAATTGACAAAACTGACAGCTCTGACAGCTCTGACACTCTGACAAAAAGAAGATAAGACGTGATTAGACAAAATGTCATGTCACCAGACTGGACATAGTCATGCGGCCAGAAGGACTATGACCCGAGCCACATGAACCTTATGCGGCTCAATCTATATGCTTCATACGGCCAAAGATGACTGCAATCTGAGCCGCATGAGCTTTATGCGGCCCAGAATATAGAACCTATGATGCTCAAAAGTTCCCAAGCTACATGCGGACTAAGGGAGACTGCGACTTAAGCCGCGTGGGTCTTATGCGGCTCGGCATGGCTGAACACTGAAAGACTTATGCGGCTCAAAATGACTCAAGCAGACTGATCCTATCCTGCGATATGACACGTAGCAGGCTGACCAAGTCTTAACCACCCAGATTTGTTGCAACAAAATCACAACAAGTCACCAGCTGGCGGCCAAAGAGCAGATCTTTGTGTGTTGTTGTAGCCACGTGGCCACGTGGCCATCTATGCGGCTCAAGAAATCTATCTCTATAAATAGCAGGGTACCACACCCATACAAAAGGCTGGCAACCTACGAAGGGCAATTTCTTCATGAGTAAGGACCGTGTCAGATAGTCCAAGGAGTAAGGCAGAGTTGCGACACTTTCCCGAGCCTCTATCGTCACCCCCAGAATCAAAACTAAACAATTGTACTTAGATTATTTCCTAGGATTTCTTTCTAGGCTTTCTCTTGTACAAGCGAGTTTGCAATCAAGTTCAATTCCTCTGTAATTTTTGTTCTTGATATTTTATGGCAAACACGATGACGACTCTGCTTGGGACTTCCTTCTCTTCTGATGAGAAGTTGGTGACGCAATTCGATGCGTCCAAGCTCGATTCCATGCAGCAAATGCTCGTGGTTCATTTTGACCAACGAGTATTCGAAGAAATGTTCTATGAAGGGAGCGCCAGCCCCTCGCAGAAGCGAGCCAATCCAAAAAGAACCTGCAGGACATTGAAGCACAAAAATGTTGCCCCCGACCAGGTTCTCGAAGAAGCTCCTTCTGCGGCCCAAGACGGTGATCAAGACTCTCCTGCGGCCTTGCTTCCGTCCGTAGAGAACCCCACTGTCTCCAAATCCCGCAAAGGAAAATACTACGATGCTGAGTTTTTGGGGACACAGGAGAAATCTATGTGGGCAGAAAGAGGCCACATAAGAGAGATGGACAGATGACCCATGCGGCAGCTGACTCTGGCCGCAGGCAGATGGACCATGCGACAGCCAACTCTGGCCGCAGGCAAATGGCCCATGCGGCAGCCAACTCTGGCCGCAGGCAGGTCGCCCATGTGGCAGCCAACTCTGGCCGCAGGTAGTTGTCCCATGCGACAGCCAATCCTGGCCATAGACAGAGTGTCTCATGCAGCCCTGTCAGAAGCTCTGTGTTTGACCATCTGTCATGTGGGCCTCACTCCATGCGGCCCATTGAGAATGTTCAAACAGAGATTACACTGAAAGAGAATCATCAACTGAATCCGGAGAAAGCTCCCGTATCTGGAGAAGGAACTGCTTTTGTTGCATCGGATCTTGTGGTGGATGTTATGTTGCTGCTGAGAGAGAGTATCGGGCCTTACCTTAAAGGCTTTTTTCCGAGTATGAGACTGGGTTCGCAGAAGCTGACACAAAGAACGAATCTGATAATATGTATGGGTTGAGGTGGCATCTCTCAAACCAATAAATACATATGTAAAAGGAGTTTATTTTCGAGGGGGAAACTCTTTCTATCCTTATGAAATCAAAGGATTTCTTTTTCTGTTATCCCTTGACCCTTTCTATGTCAAAGCAAATCCTTGATCGTGCTTTCCTTTATTTTCCATACAATCTGTATCGAACCTTCTTTATACGAATAAAGAACTGAACTTCGGGTCGAAGAGAAAGAAAAAGAACTTTGGCTTCCTCCTATTCCGGATATATGCTTTCAGTTCCGTATTTTGAATCGGACTGAACCAAATATTTGTCAGTCTCTTGTTCTTTTTCACTTTTGACATCATCTTTTTGAAAATGAACTAGTAGCATCAACAGAAAAAGGACTGGCATCTGTAAGAGCAAAAGCACTGACTACCGCTCATACCCCCTAGCCAATTCAAACTCGGATCCGAAGGCTGATGGGTGATTCTCTATTATAATATGACATCACTTTTTAGGGTACGAAACTAGACTAGGCTATGATTCACATCTCTCAAGTTCTCAGATCAGGACCTAAGGCCTGGGACTGCTTCTTCCTTATCGCCCGAGTATTGCATCGGACTTGGGCCTGCTAATTAAAGTCAACGGGCGAACCACATCTGTTCCAATTCCAGAGGCTTTCTCCGATCGAAGTCGGATCAAATACAAATATTCGATTCCAGAGGAATCGGTTTTTGGGGAACCTCGAGCCTTGGGTGTTCGAAGATTTCGATGCCTTCTATTCCGGTCAATGAACCGATATTGGGAGGGAGCAGCTAACCAATCTCATTTCTCAGAGAAGTCCATCGGTTTAGAGATTCGTTCATGCTCTACCATCCCCTCGTTCAAGGAGTCAGAGATGGCTTGGCAGCAAGCGTAGGGGCAGGCAGGCGATAGGATGGTAGCAGGTCAGGGCAGGTCAAAGGTGATCCTGCACGGAGCAAGAAGAAGCATAAAATGAGATATGGTTTCTTCCTATTCTTTTGCAAGTCTTTCTATATGGTTCCACTCAGGGCATTCCATTGATACTCTCGGGTTCGTTCAGAAGAGGTGGACAGACAAGGACTTGACTCATTGCCATCGGTGAAATGAATCAATTTTCATC
>JANAVB010013624.1:0-87410 GCA_029216955.1 Iris pallida | reverse complement strand
CCCCCCCCCCCCCCCTCCCTCCTCCCGCCCTCCTCCTTACTCCGGCCAGCACCCCTCTCCTCCTCCCCGTCCCGGGCAGTCCCGTCCCTTCCTCCTCCTTCCCGCACCACTGGAGAGAGAGGAGGATAGGAAGGAGGAGAGAGTGGAGGGATAAAATGATCATTATGTATTTTACTTAGCAGCAATTAACGAAAAGAGTATAAAATGAACAGATTTTATATTTTTTAGAATTTTAAAAACATAAAAATTTTAGTGCAAAAAACAAAAATATATCGGGAAGTTTTTTACACGTTATCCTAATTATTTATTCTAACCGTCCAGTCAAAGTGGGCCATCTATGAATTATAAAAAACTGTTATTGTAAATAATCGACTTAAAAGAATCTACAAATTGTTTATTATGACCGACTGTTATCCAATCTGTCATTACGTCAATCAATCGCGAGTATGAAAAGGTTGGTGTGCCGCTCTCAATCTACTAATCTAACAAGTAGCTGTAGAGTGAGCATATGAAGGATTGGCAGTACCATATAGGTATAGCACGCCGAGGAATCCGGCCAACTATTTTAATCGTCCCCTCTCTCTCTCTCTCTTTCTCTCAAATTTCTTCCACCTAACGAAACATGTGTTGGAGAAATCTCCATCTCCAATTCCATGCACGTCTCTCTCCCTCACGTTGCTTTCCTATTCCTATTGTGATGTGATCCCTCCCCTATCAAGTCAATAACCCCTCAGAGCATCTCCAACCCTATTATAAGTTTAGAAAAAATGATTGGCACATAGGAATAACTAAAAAAATTTCAATAATACAAATATAGAATATATTATGAGGTTGACATGGCAAAGACAATATAAAGTTGGTTGTCTAGATCTAGACAATGCAATTCACAATGACTTTGTCTCCACATCAACAATTAAGAATAGAAATATTTATAAAAAATGAAGAAGTGGAGGAGTTGTCTTGGAAGTTAGAAAAAAATTGACTTTCTAATACTTTTACATTGGAGAACATTTTTTTTTATCGCATTGTCTTGTTGAATATCAATGTTTTAAAAACCGAAACGATGATCGAACCGATTTTTTTATAGGTCGGACCGAGGTTCAACCGGGGTTCAATCAGGTTCAACTGAGGTTCAATTGGAGTTCAATAGACTTGGTTTGGTTGGTTCAAATAGGTAAAATATCCATATTACTTCTTGGTTTAGTTTGGTTGGTCATAAGTATGTTGGTTTGGTTTAATTTTATAACTATAAGGACAATAAAACCAAATCAAGAATCAAATGGTCCAAATTTCACATTATAATTTATATTGAATTTTTTTAAAATAAAAAATACCAAATTGACAAAAAAACCGATGGTTCTTTAAAAGAACCAATTTTAGTCGAACCAGACCGATTTTTTAGCTTAAACCGTTGGACCCGGTCCAACTGCCGGTTCGATCCGATTTTACAACATTGGTGAATATCATCTTGCCACATAGAAAAGACATTATTTGTGTGTCTCATGTCACATAGAAATCACAACAAAACAAGACAATAGGGTTGGAGATGCTCTTAATCTCCCCCTTCGTTTTCTTAACACTTGCGTAAATATATATTATATATATATATATATATATATAATTATATATATATATATATTGTAAAAAAAAAAAAAAATCTTTGCAAAGTTAGCAAACAATCATAGAACTTCAAAGGCAATCAGAATTTTCGCTCTTAAATATTTGGCTTAATTGCTAATTGATACCCTCAACTATTCCGCTTTTTCAACTTGATACCCTAAACTTTTTTTTGTAAAACTTGGTCCTCAACTATTATTTTTTTTCAACTTGATACCTAAATTTTTAAAAATACCGAGAATGCCCTTCCTTCTTCCATCCCTCCACCCCCTTCCCCACTCCGACCCCTCCCTCCCCCCCCGCTAGCTTCGCCCCCCCCACCCCCCGCTCGCGCCCGGCAAGCCGCCGCCGAGGCCGCCGCTGCTGCTGCGCCGGCCGCCGCTGCTGCTGCGCCTGCTGCTGCTGCTGCGCCTGCTGCTGCTGCTGCTGCTGCGGCGGCGGGCTTGGCCGGCTCGAGCGGGAGGGGGGGGGGGCGAAGCTAGCAGGGAGGGGGGGAGGCCGGCCGAAGCTAGCAGGGGGGGGGGGGGTTGGGGAAAGGGGGGTAATTTTCGGGAAGGATGAGGGGTATTTTCGTCCAAAAAAATCTTTGGGTATCAACTTGTTACAAAAAAAAGTTTAGGGTATCAAGTTGAAAAGCGGAATATAGTTGAGGGTATCAATTAGCAATTAAGCCTAAATATTTTCGAAATAGTACTGTTAAATTATCTTTTTATTGTTCAAGTTAGATCCTTAAACTATTTATATTCTCACAAAATTTTAATTTAAATTAAACAGTTAAAAAAGATAATTCAATGATTATTTCAAATATATTCCGAAATGCTTAAGAACAAGCCGCATATATATATATATATTCTCACAAAATTTTAATTTAAATTAAACAGATAAAAAAGATAATTCAACGACTATTTCAGATATATTCCGAAATGCTTATGAAAAAGCATATATATATATATATATATATATTATATATAATAATATATATATATATATAGAGAGAGAGAGAGAGAGAGAGAGAGAGAGAGAGAGAGGGGTGATGGCATGATGATGACTACACTTTCACACCTTGCAGTTTTCAGGCCTAAGATGCCCTTTCTCGTGTTTGTGCACATACCTTTATCTATCTTTCCATGCATTCCATAATTCCATTCCATTCAATTCATGACCAAAACGAATCATACTCTACCCACTAATTAATGGGTGTTAATTAAGTGGTCCTTTTGTCATCCCCATCCTCGATCCCCCTAGCTAGCCTCTTGGGAGCTAAGGTTCCTTATAGTCGACCCTTAAATATGTACACCCCATGCACCTTCAATCTAAGGGGCTTGTTGGTTAGCTATTGCGGCTTTTTCTTGCAGTCGCGACATTTTTTTTATTGTTTAATATAGTTCCATTAGGACTATTTCCTCTATAGAGGAATGTTTTCTCTACGCTAGAAAACCTCAAAAGTAAAATTACCAAATGGCTACAGTTCATGTATTCAGTGTGGAGAAAAATTCTGATTTTTTTACAGGTGCACACTAGTCCAGGAACGAAGATAAAGTATATAAAAAAAATGGTGGAATGGAAAGTAAAATGAAATGTAATTTTTATTCAACTAGATTTATAATAGACTATCCGATGGAGAACAACTTAGATTTTCGGTTATTTTAATTTTTTTAGTTTATTTGTTTGGATAAAATAAAATAAAGAGTATTTTATCTTGAGTTGGTTGGGGTTGGTTAGGGTAACTTATCTTATGGATAAAAATTTAAAGATTTAATTTATTCTTTGATCGTTTTCTAGCTTATAAATAGTTTTAATTTCATAGGTTATGGATAGAAGAATTGAGAATGAGAAATCTATATGGTACTATGCCAAAATCTTAAAGTTGATCTCTTTATCAACGTAGCTTCGCCGCTTTCGACGTTGACGTCTTCAATGTTGCTTTTCTATTTTCAACATTGACATTTCAACGTTGCTTCTCGTCTTTCGACGTTGACGTACGTCTTCAACGGTAATCATGGTATTATTTGTATTTCTATTATAATTTTTGAGACAAATTTATAATAGTTGTTGTTTACTCTTCAATTAAAGCTTCCGCACCCAAATCTTCTCAAATCCCTAATTTTATATTAATAATTTATTTTTGGGTCTTCGTCCCAGGTCAAAATGATGGAGAACAACTTAGATTTTCGGTTATTTTGGATTTCTTTAATTTGTTTGTTAGGATAAAACAAAATAATGAGCTCTTGAGTTTGTTGGGGTTGGTTAGCGATTGACTTATCTTATGGATAAAAACTTAGATATTTAGTTTATCTTCTTTTGATTATTTTGTAACTTATAAATAGTTCGTAATTTCATAGGCACTACAAATAAGGCAAATTAGCGACGTCAGGATACGTCGCTAAATAATGAAAATCCATCGCTAATAGGTACTCCTTTACGTCCATCACAGTATTAATTATGTTATCAAATATATTCTTCTCAATATGCATGACATCAAGATTATGTCTGATCAGATTGGTACTCCAATATGGCAGATCCCAGAATATGCTCCTCTTTGTCCAGTTATGATCTCTACCAAATCCATCGCACTTGTACCCAGTTGTAGGATCTTCGATAGCACTTGAAAAATCTCTAACCTTCTCCCATATCGTGGCTCCGTACCACCTTGGCGGTGGATCACCCTTCTCTACAACGCGGCACGGAATGCATTCTTGTTCCTTCTGAACGGATGATATTTTGGCAGAAATTGTCGGTGACAATCAAAGAAGGGGTAAAGTGCAAAAAACCCCTCGTTAAATATGTTACTTTTGCACTAAAAGACCCCATGTTCTTAAAATTCCCAAAAGTTTGAAATATGCTCATTTTGCCCCCAAGTGACAATTTTACCCCTCCCTCCCCCCCTCCTTCTTCGGCTGTGTTCGCCGGCGGCGACGGAGGCGGAGGGGGGGTCAGGCGGGGGGAGGGGGGTGGGGGGGTGGGGGGTCGCTCGCCGGCGAGGGAGTCGGGGGTCGGGGCCGACGAGGGAGCCGGAGGGTCGGGGCCGGCGAATGAGGAGGAGGGGGTCGGGGCGGCTGGGGGATCGCCGGCGACGGGGGGGGGAAGGGGGTCGGGGGGGGGCGGAGGGATCGCCGGCGATGGGAGGGGGGGTCGGGGGGGCTGGGGGATCGCCGGCGATGGGAGGGGGGGTCGGGGGGGCTGGGGGATCGCGGCGGCGAGGGGGCGAGGGGCGAGGGGGGGGGGGGGGGGGGGGGGGGATCGCCGGCGGCGGGGGGGGGGCGAGGGGGTCGGGGGGGATCGCCGGCGTTGGGAGGGGGGGCTCGCCGGCGCCGACGCCGCTGGAGGGTGGCGAGGGGTATTTTTGGTATAAATTTTTTAAAATCTGGCTGGAGGGGCCTAATCGAGCGGATATATAATCTACGGAGGGGTAAACTGACAAAAAAAATCTAAAAGGTCTTTTAGTGCAAAAGTAACATATTTAACGAGGGTTTTTTGCACTTTACCCATCAAAGAAGCACGGTTTTCCTTCGTATTTCAAGCGAAAGCCTTAGTACGATCCATGCAATATAGATATGAGAGACGGCCATGAGTGCTCCATCCAGATAACATTCCATAGGCCGGAAAATAGTTGATGGTCCATATAAGGGTTGCCTTCATCTGAAAATCTGCTTCCTGGAAACATCGTATGTGTGAGCGCCTACTTCCCATAACTGATTCAACTCATCTATCAAAGGCTGTAAGTACACATCAATGTTCCACTTGGCATTGTTCGGACCAGGAATTATAACGGTTAGAAACATGTACTGAGTCTTCATGCACATCCAAGGCGGTAGGTTATACGGAGTGACAATCACAGGCCAGCACGAATACTGGGACCCCGAAAGACCAAAACGAGTAAAACCGTCAAAAGATAGCCCCAGCCTGACATTACGCGAATCTGAAGCAAAATCAGGATACACTCGATCAAAGTGCTTCCACGCTTCTCCATCGGATGGGTGATCCAACACTCCTTCAATCTGTTCTTGCATGTGCCAACTCATATTGTCGGCCATCTCTTTGACCATAAATAATCTTTGCAATCGCAGCGTTAAAGGCAAGTAGTGCATTGAATCGGTCGGTCTTCTTGCACCGGTATACCTTTCTGTACTAGTTGTCTTATAGCGATCAGCACCATAAAATCTGCACACATCTGCGTCCTTGTCGTCTTTGTAGTACAACATGCACCCTTTGTGACAAGAATTAATTTTCTCGTATGCCATCCAGAGCGATCTCACCATCCTCTTAGACCGGTAGTCTTTAGGTAACTTAGCACCCGCCGGCAAGATCTCTATAATCAACTCCAACACTCGGTTGTAGCATTCTTGCGACATGTTAAAATCTGACTTAATGTTCAACAGTCTTGTAACCACCTCCAACGGTGAATGATCCTCACAACCAGGATACAATGGAGTCCTTGCATTCTCTAGCAACTCCATGAACTTTGCAGCATCGACATTGGGTGCCTCCTCAGCTGCATCATGATTATCCAGAATAAAACTAGGCCCCGCAGCGTCAAAAACTATGTTCACGCACCCGTCGTCGTATGCATGATCACTACTAAAATTTGCTTAATTGGCAACGTAAATTTAGCGACGTTAAAAAGACGTCGCTAAATTGTGGACATTGGCGACGTATAAATAAAACGTCGATAACCGTCGCTACTAGCGACACTAATGGCGATGTGACAACGACATATACTAGTTACGTAAGCTAGTCGTCGCCAAACGTCGCTACAACGTCGCTAATTGTGACTGTTTAGCGACGTTAATAGTAACGTCGCTAAATTCTAACTAAATTAAAATCCCTCCCTCCCCCGAATTCATTTCCCCCCATCTATTTCACTCTCTCACTCTCTCACTCTCTTCCTCCGGCGCTCTCGCTCTCACTCTCTCCGGCGACTTCACTCTCTCCGGCGACTCTCCTCTGGTACGTGACTCCATCTGTCTCTCTCTCTCTCTCTCTCTATTTGTTGTTGGTGGTTGGGGGGTGCTGGTGGCTCGGGGGGAGGGGCAGGGGTGGTGCGGGTGGTTGGGGTGAGGAATGGTTGGGGGTGGCTGGGTGGGTGGGATAGGGAGGGGTGAGGGCGGCTGGGGGTGAGGACGGTTAGGGTTAGGGTTCGGGTTAGGGTTAGGGGTGGGGTTAGGGTTAGGGTTAGGGAGGGGTGAGGGCGGTTAGGGTTAGGGTTCGGGTTAGGGTTAGGGGTGGTGTAGGGGGGGAGGGGGGAGGGGTGCGGGGGGGCTGGGTCAGGGGCACCAAAAACTGATAATTTAGTAATAGTTATTTGTTTTCCGACACCGAAAAGTGTGATACTCCGATTTGAAACCACGTACCGATAGTACCGATATTTGTAACACGTAGTTTTGTTGGTTGGTTAATTTATAACACGATAGTGCCGATATTTGTAACACGTACCGATAGTGTCGATATTTATAACACGTAGTTTCCTTGATCCCGAAACTCATAGGAATGGTCCCGAGTCACGGCCGTAGTATGTAGTATATTCGTTTTAGTTTGTAGTATATTCGTTTTAGTTTTTAAGTTTTAGTTTTGAAGTTTATTCGTTTTAGTATGTAGTATGTAGTAGGAATGGTCCCGACTCGTAGGAATGGTCCCGAGTCACGGCCGTAGTATGTAGTATGTAGTATATTCGTTTTAGTTTTAAAGTTTATTCATATTTGCAGATATCTAGAAATGACTATATCCATGTATCTGCTAGACCGTTCGTGGATGTACAACCGCATTCGAGATGACAGGCGGTGTGCGAGATGAATACATTGCCGGAGTAGAACAATTCCTCCAATTCGCGAAGGCGTTTCCTCAATCCATAGACGGCATGGACATTAAGTGCCCGTGTGCAAAATGTCGGAATATGAAGTTTCAACTAGAATTGGATGTGACGTATCATTTATACACAAAGGATTTCCTTTCGAATTACTACCAATGGACCGCACACGAAGAGCTTGTACCTTTAGCATTCCAAGCGGAGCCTTATGTGGAGCCTTATGTGGAGCCTTTTGTGGAGCATTATATGAATGTCCACAACCGAACTGGTGTCGACAACGAGTACATGAACTTGGTCTTCGACGCTGCGGGGCCTAGTTTCGATCCATACAATCGTGACGCAGCTGAGGAGGCTCCGAATGCCGATACCGCAAAGTTCATGGAGTTGCTGGAGAATGCAAGGACTCCTTTATACCCTGGCTGTGAGAACCATTCACTGTTAGAGGTGATCACTCGGCTCTTGAGCATAAAGTCTGACTTTAACATGTCCCAAGAATGCTACAATAGAGTGCTCGAGTTGATTATCGATATCTTGCCGGAGGGTGCCAAGTTACCGAAAGACTTCTACCACTCTAAGAGGATGGTGAGATCTCTCTGGATGGGATACGACAAGATCGATTGCTGTCAGAACGGATGCATGCTTTACTACAAAGATCACAAGGATGTAGAAGTGTGCGGATTCTGTGGTGCTGATCGCTACAAGCCAACTGCTGCAGACAAGTCTAGAAGACCGACTGCTTCAATGCACTACATGCCGTTGACGCCGCGGTTGCAGAGATTGTTTATGGTGAAAGAGATTGCCAAAAATATGAGTTGGCACAAGCGACAACAGACCGAAGGAGTGTTGGATCACCCATCTGATGGAGAAGCGTGGAAGCACTTCGATCGAGCATATCCTAATTTCGCTTCTGATGCGCGTAATGTAAGGTTGGGGCTCTGCTCTGATGGTTTCACCCCATTTGGTCTTTCAGGCCCAATATTCATGCTGGTCGATAATCCTCATTCCGTACAACCTACCGCCTTGGATGTGCATGAAGACACATTACATGTTCTTAACTATTATCATCCCCGGTCCGAACAACCCGAAAAGGAACATCAACGTGTACTTACAGCCGTTGATAGATGAGCTGAATCAACTATGGGAAACAGGGGCGTACACGTATGATGCTTCAAAAAAATAGGATTTTTAGATACGGACAGCACTAATGTGGACAATCAACGACTTTCTGGCTTATGGAATATTATCTGGATGGAGCACTCATGGTCGGCTTTCATGTCCATATTGCATGGACCCCACTAAGGCTTTTCGTTTGAAACACGGAGGAAAGCCATGTTTCTTTGATTGTCACCGCCAGTTCTTGCCGAAAGACCATCCGTACCGTAGGAACAGAACTGCATTCCGTGTCGGAGCTATGGAGAAGGGTGATCCACCGCCAATGTGGTCCGGAGAGGACACATGGGAGCAAGTAAAAGAAATCCCAAGTGCTATTGAAGATCCTACAACGAGCAGCCATTGCGAGGGATTTGGCGAAGATCATAACTGGACCAAAAGGAGTATATTCTGGGATCTGCCATATTGGAGCACAAATCTGATTAGATAGAACCTTGACGTCATGCATATCGAGAAGAACGTGTTTGATAACATAATTAATACTGTAATGGACGTCAAGGGAAAGACAAAAGACAATCAGAAGGCTAGATTGGACTTAGCCGAAATATGCAGATGTCCTATATTGCACATGATAGACAACGGAAAGGGAAAGCTTTTGTGGCCTAAGGCAATCTACTCGCTGGACAAGGAGGACAAAGTAAGACTTTGTAGATGGATCCAGGACTTAAAATTTTTGGACGGATACGTCTCCAATCTAAGAAGACGTGTCGACATAAAGTAGTGTAAATTGACCGAAATGAAGAGTCATGATTGCCACGTATTCATGAAAAGGTTAATTTCTGTTGCATTTCGAGAATTATTACCGCCGGTAGTCTGGGATCCATTAACAGAGCTTAGCATATTCTTCAGAGATCTTTGTTCTTGCAAGTTGCTCGTCGATCGTTTAGAGAAGCAAGAGAATGACATTGTGGTAACACTTTGCAAATTTGAAAGAGTTTTTTCTCCTGCATTCTTCGACTCAATGGAGCATTTGCCGATTCATCTTATCCATGAGGCTCTTGTTGCTGGACCTGTCGATTATCGTTGGATGTACCCGTTCGAGCGACAGTTGAACCACCTCAAGAGGAAGGTAAAAAATAAGACACGGGTGGAGGGTTCTATTTGTGAAGCATATGTCCTTGAGAAGATTTCAAAATTCTGTTCAATGTATTTTTAGCCTCATATTGCTACAAATAGAACAAGGGCTCCCAGAAATGACGACGGCTATGAAGTTGGTATGAAGGCAAAGCTGAAAGTATTTACTGCCTACGGAAAACCATCTGGTAAAATAAAAAAAAGATATCTAAATGACGACGAAGTTAGCGCTGTAATGTTATATGTATTGCTCAACTGCGACGAGGAAGAAGTGGACAAGCTAGAGGGGTAAGTAAAATTATTTCGCGTGCTTCGTTGCTTCTGAATATAACTAATATACATATGCTTCGTTGCTTTTCAGCATGTTTAAGGATGAGGTAATGTCCAACAATCCGTACGCAACCGAGAAGGAAGTAGAACAGCAAATGAGACTTCATTTTTCTTTTTGGTTGAGAGCATATGTACGGACGTAGTCACAATTTATTTTTTCTATACATTTATACTTGCACATAATAATTAAGTTAGCATCGTTTATATGGTATTTAGGTTGATCATTCCGAGGTAATCCTTGAGAATGAGTATATTAAAACTCTAGCCAAGGGGCCAATTTATCAAGTGAAGACCTGACCAAGTTACTATGTAAATGGTTTCAGGTTCAAGTCAACAAATGCTCGAATAAGAGACGACTTCTTGGATTTGGATTCTACGAAGAATAGCTGTTTGTGCATAAAATCTTCAAACTACAAAGACGTCGAACCAGGCAATGACTTCTTTGGCGTCTTACGGGAGATTGTGGAACTGACATACAATTATGCTATAGAACCTTGTAAGATCGTCTTGTTCAGATGTGACTGGTTCGATCCGATCCAGGGTCGAGGTTGGAGAGTTGACAAACATGGTCTTGTTGACATAAATTATCGCCGTCGATATCAAGCTTATGAGCCGTTTTTTCTAGCAAGCTAGGCTCAGC
This sequence comes from Iris pallida, assembly GCA_029216955.1. Classification (NCBI taxonomy): domain Eukaryota; kingdom Viridiplantae; phylum Streptophyta; class Magnoliopsida; order Asparagales; family Iridaceae; genus Iris; species Iris pallida. Next base: position 76,776 of record JANAVB010013624.1, on the reverse strand, counting down.
TAGTTTACTTTACCAGCTATCCAAAACGAGGAGCCGGGAGAGCAGATTGGTGGGCAGTCTGTAAGACTAAAGCTCGGAATACCTTCGATGTCGACGAGATAGCTTATCAGGAAGACGAACTATCTTTTATTACAAATATTGTCGATGTGGACTCAACTGAAGTTCCTCATGACATGTTTCATCAATTGGAAGAGGTAGAAGTATCAGACGAGGAAGAGGAAGTTGATAGAAGTGAAGAGGAAGAGGAATCGGAACAAGATGAATTTTTAGAAGAGGATTGAATATGTTTAATTTTTAGATGTAGTATGGTTTACTTTTGTTTTTTTCAGATGTAGTATGGTTTACTTTTGTTTTAGCGACGCTAATAAGCGATATTTTCAGATGTAGTATGGTTTATTTTTACTTTTTTCAGATATAGTATGGTTTACTTAGCGACGTTCTCTGGCTGTAGTATGGTATACTTTTGTTTTTTTAAATGTAGTATGGTATACTTCTGTATTTTTTCAGATATGGGTCGACGTGGATCATTTGGTTTCGGTCCTGGTGGGAGCCGACGAGCCCGACATTCTCCATCTACCACTCCTACCGACTCCTCATCCCCCCGCACTCCATGTTACACTAGCGGTCTAGTCGCCGGCAGTACCTCCGTACCCGGCTCTAGCAGTTCGTGGCTAGGGCGGTCTTCTTCTACGCAGCTAGTACCGTCGAGTATTCCAGAGGTCGATCCCACTATTGAGGAGCAGGTCGAGGCCCATGTCGAGGTCGAGGACGATGGCGAGGCCCACGCCGAGAGCGAGGGCGAGGCCGAGGGGCAGGCTGCGGGCAGGGGCAGGGGCAGGGGGCGGGGCAGGGGCATAGTGCAGCTCCCATCTGAGACAGATCCTCCGTGTCGCCCGGAGGGGGGATCTGAGGTTGGAGATTTGGGCCAGTACTCGGACCAGGCGGTAAGTAAAATTGTTGCATTTAATTTTTTTAAATTTATTATAAACTTGTTTAATAAATTTTCATTTTTATTTTACAGGTATTATCCCTCCTCCATACACTGGGTGCTGGGTACATTCCTGAGACAGAACTACGAGGGGCCCTGGATCAACTGGAGGGATGTCCCGGCCGACAGGAAGGCCTTCTGGTTTGAGCTCTTTTCGGTACGTAAAAGTTTATTTCCTTTTAACATTTAGTATGTTATGTTATAACTTATGTACTTCTATGATTTTTTCAGCGGACTTACTTCTTCCCTCCCCACCGCGCCGTTGCTGTCGAGGCTATATTTTCCACCGTCGCCAGCAAGCTTATTAGGGATGCGATCACCGACCAAAAGGATCACGACCGCCGGGGATTGCCTATTCAGGGTTGGATCTCTGTCGCCGATTGGGAGGTATTGAAGAGGAGATTCGATGAGGAAGCCTACAAGGAGAAGTCCGCAAAGTCTAAAAGAGCGCGACAGGCGGGGTCGCAGTGGTGTGGTGGATCAAGGTCCATTATGGATTTCTTCACCCATATTGTACGTATCTCGCCGTATACCCATAATTAATACTTTACAGTAATATATTTCTTTCAACTTAACTGACATCATATAATAATTTCGTAACAGGTTGAATCGGAAGAAGACCCGAATATGGTGACCTTGTTCCTCGCCACGCACAAGAAGGGGGAGCTGTTCGTAGACAACAAGGCCTGGGACACCTACGTAAGTTTTACTTAATGCTAGTTCATTAATATTAATTTTTAGATACGTAGAAAATTTATATAGATGTTATTTCTAGGCCGAGTTTTAGAAGTTTTAAATAATGCTAGTGCATTAGTATTAATTTTTAGCGACCACGTGAGAATTCATATAGATGTCATTTCTAGGTCGAGTTTTTGAGGCTTAGGGAGGCCGGGCCGACACGGGAGGAGGGAGCTGGTGCTAGCACTTCCCAGCAGCCCCCGGCCGCAGCTCAGTCAGATGACAAGCTATGGATGAGGGCCGTTGGTGGCATGCATAGGGGTACGTACTATGGTACGGGCTCCTATGGTACCTTTATTGCGTCACAGTCCTCTGTGACCACCACTAGTGTGCCCGGCCCCGCACAGACTGAGGAGTCGATCCGCCAGCAGGAGAGTGACGTCCTTGCACAGATCGCAGCTCTGCGTGACGAGATGCTGCAGAGGATGAGGGCGCCGCATAAAGATGATTCTGCGCTCATCTCACGTTTTGAGAGGCTGGAGGAGACTACGGAGGCGCTGCAACAGATGACCCGTGCTACGCAGGAGGCTACGCAGCGGTTGACCGAGCAGATACAGTATTTCCAGGAGATGGCAGCGGAGCGACCGTCTGCTGGTACGCCGGGAGCATCGTCTACATCCGGCGGTGCACGGGAAAACATGCTCATCTACCTGTTGTCACCGGAGGAGTATCAGACGATCCTGACGTTGCGACAACAGTCATCTAGTGGCGCTCCTCCTCCAGCACCGGGTCCAACTCCAGGCGATCAGTAGTTAAGGATATTGAGTTTGTACTGTACTATATTTTTCACTTTGTACGTATTTGGGGATGTTCAGCTTTTTCGTTGAGGATATTGAGTTTGTACGTATTTGCGGATATTAATTTGGTTTGTTCAGGATATTATATATTGACATTATTTGTTGCGGATAGTATTTTTTTTTATATTTTTGTATATTCTGAAATGTATTGTGCGTGCTAGTGTTGAGTGTTCTACCGAGGGGGTCGGCGAACCCAGAGATTGGATTCTGTATTTTTTGTTTTGTAGTATGTATTTTGGCTCAGGCTCCAGCTCCATTTGCATTCTGGAACCTGTTTTTTATTATTTTTTAACTTAGCGACGTTTTTAGCGACGTTAATATTCGTCGCTACATTTTAGCGACCTTAATAAATGTCGCTAAAGCGTCGCTAAATGCTGACGTGGCAACACGTGGCACCAAATCTGATGTCAGCTCGTCGTCGCCAAAATGTCGCAAAACTGTCACTAAACGGTGACCAAGTCCTGACGTCGCCTTATACATCGCTGATTAGCGTCAACGAAGAAACGTCGCAGATAACGTCGCTAATTAGCGACGTTATTGACGTCGCTAAATAACGTCGCCTTAGCGACGTTTTACGACGTTTTCTCGTTTAGCGACACGTATTTTTCCGTCGTTCATGAAACGTCGCCAAAAATGTCGCTACATTCTCTTAGCGACATTTTCGTCGAGTATAGCGACATTTTTTAACGTCGCTGATCTGACAAATTTTTGTAGTTGATTATCTGAAACAAAATTAGGTCCCGTATGCATATACGGCTCAACATAAGGCTCCGACTCTGATGCTAAAGACACAAGTTCTCCGTGTGCGGTCCACTGATAGTAATTAGGCGTAAACCCCTCGAGTACAAATGATATGTCACTTCCACTTCTAGATAATATTTTACATTATGATATTTCACACACGGACACTTAATTTTGGTGTCGTCCATGTACTGAGGGAACGTCTTGGCAAACTGCAGGAACTGCTCTACTCCTGCTATGTATTCATCCCGCACACCGCACATATCATCAGGACGACGATTGTACATCCATGAACGACACCGCAAGTAGTAATTTATATCCATTTAAAAATAATTCTGCAAAGATGGACACACACAATTATCCAATAGGCACAAATTCGTATCATAAATACCTACACTAGTATTATAACTTGATATCTAAGTTCCAAAATCCTACTATACTTGCATTAAGAAATCACCACTTAACCTATTATCTATATATCCTCGTATCCTTTTCTACCTTGTATCTCACTTAATAATATGTGTGTGTGTGTTTTTTGCACTCTAAGTATTTATTATAATGAGTAGTGTATCTTCATAATTTGAGTAATGAATTCTGTTGGATAACCTGAACAATGAAATTGTATCTCATATATATTGCTACATGGGGGTATGTAACCCATAGGTAGCTTGACACTTACCTAATATCCAATCCTTAGACTAAGGTAATAACCCATACCTTAGCTACTAGTAGGTAATACTCACTCTATTATTACCTTATCATATACTATCTATTATAGTATCTTATACTCATCAATAACTTAACTAACACTAATACCTTAACTACTTAATTTTTCAATAATATACTTTACCTATTACCTTACACTATCCATCAACACAACCTATTACCTATGATACCAAGTATCAACTCCCTATTTCCTGGCATGCTGTCCCATGCACAGACCTTGCACACACACTTGTGCTCTCTACTAAACAAGGCCTGAAAATAGAAGTGATACCTTGTGTATCCATCCCTCTCCTATTCTCCGAAAAATCCCATATTGTTGTCAAGACCCTTACCCAAGATCGATACACACACAAGACACATTCTGTTCAGTTTCTCCTCTCCTATGCCAGGCTCGAGCACAAGTCCCCTCTGCCTCTACACACACACACACACACACACACACACACACACACACACACACACATTATTGTGCACAAGTCCCCTCTACCTCTACCTCTACACACACAACCCGAGCTCTTCCTACTTCCCATACTGTAACCTAGGGCTAGCTACGGCAAGTCCCCTCTACCTCTACCTCTAGACACACACACATTATTGTGCACAAGTCCCCTCTACCTCTACCTCTACCTCTACACACACAACCCGAGCTCTTCCTACTTCCCATACTGTAACCTAGGGATAGGGCAAGTCCCCTTACCACTACACACACACACACATTATTGTGCACAAGTCCCCTCTACCTCTACCTCTACCGCTACACACACAACCCGAGCTCTTCCTACTTCCTATACTGCAACCTTGGGCTGGGGCTAGGGTTAGGGTTCTCGTATCTGTGTCTGTGTCCATATTTGTGTCCGTGTCTGTGTCTAGATAGCTAGGGCTAGGGTTAGGGTTTACCTGAAGAGGGCGGCTCGGTCGGAAGAGGGAGGCGGCGAGGAGGGGGCTTCGTCGGAGGAGGGAGGCGGCGAGGAGGGGGGCTTCATCGTCGAAGGAGGCTGCTGTCGTCGGAGGAAAATTTTTGGAAGAGAGAAGGGGAAATGAAAGTTTCGAATGAGATATATTAAAACATTAGCGACGTCTGCTTTTTACGTCGCTGAACGTCGCTATGTAGCGACATAACTTAAGTTATGTCGCTGAACGTCGCTATTCAGCGACGTACTTTATCTCATGTCGCGGAATATCGCTATTCAGCGATGTTTTACGATGTCTTTCAAAAGGAGTCGCTATATTCAATATTTAGCGACGTTATTTTATTCCATCGCTAAATTACGTCGCTAATAGAGCAGATTTTAGTAGTAAGGTTATGGATCGAAAAATTAAGAATTAGAAAACTATTTTGAGTTTATATGGTTCGATGCCAAACTCTTAAAGTGGATCACTTTATCAACATAGTTTCGTCGCTTTCGATGTTGACGTCTTCAACGTTGCTTCTCCGCTTTCGACGTTGACGTTTTCAACGTTATTTCTCCTCTTTCGACGTTGACTTTTTCAACATATCTTCTCCGCTTTCAACTTTGACGTTTTCAACAGTAATCATAGTATTATTTTGCATTTCTATTATAATTTTTTGAGATAAATTTATAATAGTTGTTGTTCACTCTTCAATTATAGCTTCCATACCCAGTTCTTCTCAAATCCCTAATTTCATATTAATAATTTATTTTTGGGTCTTCGTCCTGTATCACTACCACTACATGACACTTTATTATTTATCTCTCTTTAAGTTATAAAATAATTTATGACACTTGATTTCATAACTTCACGAGTGCAACCTAATCAATTTCATAACTTATGCATGACTTCCTAATTTATTTATGATTAAAAAAATGTTTTTTAATATTAACACGCCCTCTTAAAGTTCATTTTTGGAATCAACTTCATTCATAAAGCTCGAATTATTTCTTGAAAAGTGATACGTAAATATATCCACAACGTTATCGTAGATCCGCAGCTCCAAAACTTCAATGGTCCTTCAAGCAGTTTTTCTCGAATAAAATGATGTTCTATTTTAATATGTTTCATCATCGTATGACAATTGGATTTGTAGCTGGCTTAAAGGAACTTTTGGTTGTCGTCGCTTATAATGGTTGGTTTGTTTGGAACATGAATATCCTCACAAACTGCCTTAGCCATGTTCATTCTTGTGCCATGAGAGAAGAAGTCTTGTACTCCACTTCGGTAGTAGAAAGAGACGGAGTTTTAATTTTTGCTACACCAAGAAAATTAAGTCGGTTGTACAACACAAAAATACATACCCCGAAGTGAATCTCTAATCTTCTGAAGTACCTCCCACGTCTACATCGATATAACCAAGCAAGAGAAATCTTGTACACAAGGGTAAATCTAGAAATTCGAGCTTGGGTGGGCTGAGGTGTAGACTGACTTATATGAAAATATATATACGAAAAAAATAGGTGGGTTGGAGCCCTACCCAACCCTTGAGAAGTTCTGCCATTACTTGCACCCTCATTGTAAAGCAACCACATATCATAAGTTGAATCCACATACTTGAAAATTCACTTGGTCCCTTACAGGTAACTTTCAAGGTTCCTACATATGCCGACTAGCAAGTCCAATAGAAAAAGAAATAACTTGCCTTATATAATTGTAGAAGACTACCAACGAGTACATGATACAATCAATGATCGAAGTTTTCCTTCTTTATGCCAAAGTTGTATGTTCGTATCAATTGGAGTGGAACACTGTTTGCTCTCATTCTCGTCAAATCTCTCAACAATCTTCTCGATATACCCTCTCTGAGAAACAAATGGTCCACCTTGCACTTTCTTTACTTCCAAGCCAAGAAAAATGATATAGTTCACCCAAATCTTTCATCTCATACCGAATTGATAGAGAGTTCTTCCTGAAGCTTTGCAACCTCTCTACTAGTGTTGTCGGTAAAAATCATGTCATCAACAAAAAGTAAAACAATAACATGCACGTCCCTTTGGTTTTGGCAATCAAACTTGAGTACGAGTAGAAGCAAAATAACCACAAAAGTGAAGGTAATCGACAATTTTATCATACCATGCCCTTGGAGCTTACTTAACCCATAAATTATCTTTTTTAATTTGCATATATAGTCCGGATGATAGCTTGAAAGATACCTCAATTGTTACTCCATGAAGATGTCCTTGTCAATCTTACCACAGAGAAATGCATTTTTAACGTCGAGTGGCCAAAGCTTCCATCTTTGACAAGACGCTAAAGATATGACAACCTAGAACGAAATCATCCTTACAACCAGACTAAATACTTCTTTATAGTATTCACCATATTTTTGCAAAAAAAAATTTTGCAAGAAGGCGAGCTTCGTACCTCTCCACGCTCCCATCAACCTTCTTTTGAACTTGTAGATCCATTTGCAAGAGAATGAATCTACTTCTTGGGGCTTTGAGGCAAAATCCCAAGTTTCATTCTTGATGAGATCACTCTTCTCATTGTTTGTAGTATGTTTGTATTATTTGACACCTTTGGCTTCATTGAAACAAGATGGCTCACAATCATCCATTAGTCTTGCAAATAAAAAAGAATACATTCTTACCATGTTCCCATCTTTATAACGGATCGACTTCATAATCTTTCTTATGGTTCTCTGAAGAAGTTGACCACTCTCTACCTCCTCAACATGTTCATCATCATACTCCCGGCCCTTGAAGAACATTGGAAGACACTTTGACCCACCACCTTTCACTTTGCTTTATAGTCAAGGAAGAAGAAGATCTGAATGGAGAGCTCGACAAACTCAGCACCAGCTTGATCATACTATCAATCTTGTCACGATCACCAACATATTCAACCCTTGTATGATCATAATAAGATGATGCCTTAACACTGAATCTTCGTCATTCCGATCTATGCATTTCTATCATTATGTTATTCGTCATAGCCAATGAAGATACACACCTTAGCATCTAACTTGGTTCCTTTAGAATCCAACACATGAACATAACAGGGAGAAACCAAGGACTTTGAAGTTTTTCACACTTGGCTTCTCCTCGAACATCATATCACATGGAGACTTCAAGTTTGTTATAGGACTAAGAGGAACACAGTTGATAATATAAACCGTAGAAGCCATTCCCTCTGCCTATAACGCATAATGTATACTTTTTGTATACAAGCAACTCTTGTAAATTTCAACAAGATGTCAAATCTTCCTCTTTAGAAAGCCGTTTGGTTGTAGTCTCCAAACAAGAGAACTCTCTCTTGATGCCATGCTTCCAACAAAAATATAAAAACCTTTTAGATATAAACTCTGTTAGTGTTTGGTGGGGGTTCACAACCTATGTGAAGAAAAATACCCTGGAGTGCGAAGAGCACCAATTGTGTGTCGAAGAAGCTCAAAAATTCGAAGGCGATAAAGGCGACTCGATTTGAGCGCATGTCAATTGGAAAATAACAACCATTTTAGCGGTATATCATCGGTACACCGCTACCAGTATACTGCCAGTATACCAAATTTGGAATTGTTTGTTCCAGAAAGTTTTTGACTCGAAATACCAATTTTTCAGTAAGACTGAAGCCGAAAGTAGGTATTTTATGAACACCATTGGATCTAAATCAACGGTCTAAATGGATGCCAGATAGGGAGACTTTAAATATGACTTTTCCTAATCGTAATCTATTATATATCAATATCTACCGAAGAGAGAGAGAGAGAGAGAGAGAGAGATATCAAAGGAGAGAATTCTCAAATTTGTAAATTTCAAAGAAGAGAAAGGAGGAATTCAACGCTATTTCGAAGAGATATCGGTTCGAGTGATTTGTTCTCATCATCTACGTCTTCAGTAACTTCTTGTATTTCGTTTTCATTGCTTTTAGTAGTTGAGTTGATCCAGTTGAATCGGTGGAGAAGTTTATAGAGGGTGTATTCTTCTAATTCATTAGTGAAGGCATTTACAGCATTAAACTTCGATCATCACGTGGTTTTTTTGTAAGGGTTTTTCACATCAAAATTGTCTATGTTCGTGTTTGGCATTTTATTTGTGATTTTAATAAGCTACTTTTGTGCATTTTTTACTCGGTTATATCGTAGTATCTTGGTTTGATGAAATAATTTTTACTTTTCGTTCCTAACAGAGTGGTATCAAAGCTTCGATTCTAGAGCAGGTTCAGGTGTCAGTTGTTGACAGTCAAACCATGTAGAAGAGATCTATGCGAAGTCGGTGCACATGGTAAACCTAAATGGTTTTAACTACCACTATTGGCAAAGCAAAATGAAAGGCACAGTTAGTCAAGAGTTCGCCAATAGCATGGTATTGAATGAAGAGATGTAGAAAAAAATCTCAAGGCATGTCATCCATATCCCATTCAGTGTCGCTCATTTCAGAAAATGAGGCAGAGGTAAAAGCAGAGGTCCAGGCGGTGGCAAAGACATGAGCAAAAGAAAGTCAAAGAATCGGTACGAGGATTTCGAGTGTTATTATTGTGGCAAGAAGGGTCACATCAAGCAAGATTATTTCATTTGAAAGCGAAAGAAAAAGTACGACAAAGGAAAGCAGGGTGAGAATACAATAATAGTCGCCTCATCACGTGGAGAAGATGTTATTATTCTAGGTAATGAGGTGGTCGAACCTCACATGCGATGATAATTCTTGACTGGTAGACTGGTGCTTCGACACACGTATCTCACAACATGGTACTATTTACCGCATACACAATATAAGACTGTGGAAGCGTTGAAGATGGACAATGAGAATCTGTCAAAAGCTATTGCTATTGTAAATGTGCATTTGAAAATAAATATAAGAGCAACTCTTGTGCTTAAAGATGTTCATACTGTCCCCAATATCTGTTTTAACCTGGTGTCAGTTGAAAAGTTGGATTATCAGAGATTATTCAATCTCTTTGGGAACTATCATTAGAAACTTTCTATAGGTTTATTAGACTGCCAAAGGAAGCAAGAAGTTCGATCTCTATTATATAAAAGGGAGCATACATGGGACACAAGAGGTAAACACATAAGTGATGCATCTATCGAGTTGTGGCACATATAGCTTAGCCATATCAGTGAGAAAGGAATAAGCTACTTGTTGAACATAAAAATAATTCTAGAGTTAAAATATACAAAATTGGAGAGATGTGCATGGTTAGAAAGCAAAATATGGTGCCTTTCCAAAGTCACTCAGCTTCAAGGAAGTCGACATTGCTCAAGCTAGTTTACTCTGACGTCTACAGTTCAATGAAGGTAAAAACTATTGGTGGTGCTTCTTATTTTATAACTTTCATTCATGATTATTTCAGAAAAGTTTGGATCTGTGCTATAAATATCGAGGATCATGTGTTGCCTACTTTCAAAAGTGTTTTAGGCTTCTATTGAAAGAGAGATGGACAAAAAATTGAGGTGTATTTGGTCCGACAATGGCAGTAAATATATTGGTCCCTTTGATGCATACTGCAAATAGTAAGATATTCAACACCAAAAAAATTTCACCAAAGATATCTCAATTCAATGACGTATTAGAGCGTATGAACATGATATTGATGGAAAATTTATGATATTTGCTGTCAAAAGCAAATTTATCGGGTAGTTATTAGGGTGAGGTTCTTAACACTGTTGCTTATTTATTAATTTATCTCCTAGTACTCCTTTGTAGGGTGATGTTTCTAACAAAATATCGTACAACAAGGAGCCGTCATACAGTCACCTTCGAGTGTTCGGATGTAAGCCTTAGTGTATGTACCTAAGGATGAGAGGTCCAAACGTAAGCCGGATACAAGGCAATGAGTTGGTTGGCTATGGTCAAGATTAGTTCGGGTATAGAATCTAAGATCCCATGGAAAGAAATCTCTATAGAAGTAGGAATGTGGTATTCGTCGAGGATCAGACCATGGCTAACACTCAAAATTCTAAGATACCTTTTCAGGCTGAAGATTTGTTTGAGTTAGATTCAACATATGCTTCGAGCTATTTTCAGAGGACATTATCGATTATCCAATTATGTAGAAGCCAGTACATGGAGATCTTTTAACCTTGGTTATCAGCCTGTTAATGATAATCAAGGCAATCCTCAGGAGTATGAGCAAGTCGAGGATGCAGTTCCTGAAGAAAATGAGGTTGTTGGTACACAACCCGCACCAGAGGCTCAATTGAGGAGTACGAGAGAGCATTGATCATCTGTAAAGTACTCATTATATTAGTATGTGCCACTGACTGACGGCGTAGAGCCCGAAAGTTTTGCAGAGGCAATGTAAGACAAATACATGTAGGAGGAGATAAGTTTCATACAAAAACTCTATTTATGAGCTGGTGTGGTTGTCAAAGGGCAAGAAAGATTTGAAGAACCGATGTGTGTCCATAGTAAAGCAGGAAGAAGATGTTATTCATCCTCGACACAAAGCAATGCTAGTAGTCAAAGGCTACAGTCAGTGAAAGGACATAGATTTTGATAAAATATTTTCGCTTGTCGTTAAGTTATCATTCATTAGGGTGGTGCTAGCTTTAGTAGCCAATCTCGATTTGAATATTGAGCAGGTGAATGCGAAAACAATATTCCTCCACGATAATTTATAAAAAAAAATTACACATGGAGAAGCTCGAGGGATTCTATAAAAAGGGTAAGTCATATTTGGTCTGCCGGTTGAAGAAGAGTCTATATGGTCTTAATCAGGCTCCGCGGAAGTGGTATAGAAAGTTTGAGTCATTTATGGGGGGAGCATGATTATGCACGTACGACATTGAACCAATGTATTTGTGAAGCATCTTATTGAGGATGATTTCATTATATTATTGCTCTATGTAAATTATATGTTATTGATGGGTGAAAATATCACCATGACAATATAGTTGAAGCACCAGCTTGGCACAAACTTCTCTATGAAGGATTTTGGCACATTGAAGGCTATTCTTGGGATGCAAATCAGCCAAAAGAGAGAGAGAGAGAAAGAGAGAGTCCAAGTTGCTATGGTTGTCCCAAAAGAAATACATTTACGAGATACTTCGGTTTTTGGGATGGACAGGTCGAAGAAAGTGAACACCTCTCTTGCAGCTCACTTTAAGCTTACTACGGAGCATTGTCCATCTACCAAGGATAAAAAGGAAGATATAGAGCGAGTTCCATATGTTTAGTAGTAGGGAGTCTCATTTATGCCATGGTATATATAAGGCAAGATATTGCTCACGCATTTTGTATAGTAAGCAGGTATCTTTCCAATCTAGGAAGGGTACAATGGAGTACAGTCAAGTGGATTTTTCGATATCTTCAGGATACTGCTGATTGGAAACTTTTATTCGAAAGTGATAGGCAAAGCTGGTTTGGTATACCGACACTAATACGGATGGGAATTTGGATACCAGAAGATCGATTTTGAGCTATGTTATGATATTTATTGGTGGAGCAATTTTATGGCAATCACAGTTGCAAAAGTGTATTGCCTTTGTCTACAACAGAGGTAGAGATCATTGTGGTAATAAAGGCTTACAAGGTGTTGTTGTGGATGAACAAGTTTCTGCATGAAATAGGGCTTAAATAAAAGTAATGTATTTTGCTTTACGATAATCAGAGTGTTATTCATCTTAGAAAGAACCCAATATTTCATAGTCGGTCCAAGTATATTATAACTCGGTATCATTGGATACGGGATGTGCTTGAGGCGAAGGATACGACGCTCTAGAAGCTCCTTACGGAGGATAATGGAGCGGATATGCTCATGACGGTTCTACCAAGGAAAAACTTGAGTCTTTTAAGAGGATCGTTAGAAGGACAAGCTCCTCACCTAGTTGGGAAGGGGGAGATTTATTGGTATTGGGTGGGGTTACCAACCTATGTGAAGAACATCCAGGGTACGACGAGCGCCATCCCGGGTCGAAGAAGCTCGGGAAGTCGAAGGCGACAAAGGTTGTTCGATTTGAGTGCATGTTAAAACATTAAAATTAGAAACTAACAGCCATTTAAGAGGCTTACCGTCAGTATACCTCTACCGGTGTGCCACTGAAATACCAAGTTTAGTGTTATTGATTTCAAAAAGGTTCTGACTTGAAACAACAAATTTTTGGTCTACCGATATCAGTATACCATTGGTATACCGGTGTCGAGGCTGAATCCAAAAGTAGGTATTTTGTCAATACCGTTGGATCTGAATCAATGGTCCAGATAGATGTGAGATTGGGGGACTTTAAATATATCTTTTTCCTAAAGAGATCGGTTTGGGTGATGTGTTCTTGTCATCTCTATCTTCGGTAAGTTCTTATAATTTTCTTTTATTACTTTGAGTAGTTACGGTGATCCAGTTGGGTCAGTGGAGAAGTTTGTATAGGTTGTATTCTTCTAATTCATTAGTGAAGGCTTTTTTAGGGTTGGATTTCTACCGTCCCATAGTTTTTTCTGCAAGAGTTTTCCATGTCAAAATTGTCTCTGTTTACGTTTGGATTTTTTTGTGTTTTTGGCATGTTGGTTTTGTACTTTTTGCTCAGTTCTTTCGCAGTCTCTTATTTTGGGGAACAATTTTCGCATTTTGCTCCTAACAAACTCTTCCTTATTGTCTGTTCTCAACTTCTTTATTTTCAAGTTGAGCACACCTTCAATGGTTTCTTTGAGCTCCATAAACTTCTTAAAGACTTCATACTTTCCCTTTACATGTACAACGAAGTTAACCTTAAAAAAATATTCAACAAAAATTAACATGTAGTGGAATATATAATAAGTTGGAGTTGCACGTAGACACTATCAAGTCACTATAGACACACTCTAATAAAAATATGCACTTTCTAAGAGACTTGTCAAATACAAGCTGATGTACCTTTCCAAATTGACACCCTTTACAAACTTCGATGCAACCAAAGGAAAAGATATTTGGCAAGTCATTTACCAATTTTTCTAAACTGTAGCTCTCAACTTATACATGCTAAGATGCTCCAATCGTGCGTGCTAAATAGAATCCCAATCTTTTATACTAATCTTTTCAATATATGAATAATATGCCAATTAACAAACGAATCATGAACCCTCTTGTATGTGTGGATGATGTATGCCTTAAGAAGAGAGATTCCAAAGAAAGTCCACATCTTTCGCCCGAATAAGACATAATGACCCCTATCCACCATATTTTTCACCGAATAAAGGTTCTTTTTCATCTCAGACATAAGTTACAAACTCTTTTTACTTACAAGAATCATCATACTATTGACTTTAAAAATACCTTTCTTCTCCACCACATAAAAGGTGTTGTCCGCCGTGACGATAGAATCATTGCCTTTGTAATTTTGGAGTGAAGGTTTCACTGCCCCTAAGATGATTGAGATTGTCGACTCCAGATGATGATACCAATCATTCCTTCTTAAAATTTGATTGAGACCAAAAATTCTATGGAAGTAGTATTCGTTATGAAACATTTACACCAACCCACCTACTTAGAACCACCCTCCATATTTACAATATTACCCGACTTCAATTTGGCGTGGTAATATTTGTTGACATGCCTAAATTTGTAACACCCATATCACTTCACTTATTCTATTTCTAGTTTCCTTCACCTTTTTTAGAAGAATGACCACCATCATTTTTTTCTTCTCATAATTTTTCTTCTTAAAAGTTGATTGAGACCAAAGATTCTATGGAAGTAGTATTCGTTATGAAACGTTTACTCAAATCCTCCTACTTAGAAGCACCCTCCTTATTTGTAATATTACCAAACTTCAGTTTTGCGTGGTAATATTTGTTGACATGCCTAAATTTGTAACACCAATATCACTGTACTTATTCTATTTCTAGTTTCCTTCAGCTTTTTGAGAAGAATGACCACCATTATTTTTTTCTCCTCATAATTTTTCTTTTTGCTAGAAAATTGTCACTCCCGTTTTCCGTTATACGTATTTTCAGTATACGTGTACAGATTCCCGACCCGTATTTTGACTTGTCTAGCATAGCTTGGCTTGGTGTGGTGTTGGTTAACTTGGTTTAGCTTGGCTTGGTTTATTTTGGCTTGATTTGGGTGAGTGGTTCATCATGATAAACCCCTCCCCCCTTTATAAACCAACCCCTTTTTCTCTCTCCTCCTTTACTTTCATTAACTTCTTCTTCTCCATTAAAACCTCTTCCCCTCCAAAGGCAAGTGCTAGCTTGTTTCATAGAGGAACTCCATTTTTGTTATTCCATTATCTTCCCTACATGATTCTAAGACTATTTAGTACTTGGTATTTTTGGTTTTGAAGGATTAGTTTTTGTAGATCTAAGTTTATGCAAAACTTGATTTTCTTGGATTTTGATCTCTCAAACTTCATTATTTTCAAGTTTTGATTGTTCCATGTTGTAGAGAATTCAATTTTACTCAAGTTAGACCTTTGAAAACCTGGATTTCGATTTGTTTTGAGTGATTTATGATCTTGAGAATTCATGGGTTCAATGAACTTGTGCTCTCGGGTTGGGGAAGAAGCACAGTGCTGGGCGCATAGATTTGTTATGTGCCCACTACACGCTTCCTTGGGAGCATAGCCATATGCATGCGCCCAAGTCTCCCTTACTCCCTCTAGTGGGCGCATAGCCCCAAGGCCCTCCCTGGCTTGGGCACATAGTTTTGTATGCACACAAGTGCACCATATTTTCTTCCTTGGACGCCTGTCATGCGCGCACTTGTCCTAGAGTGAGTCTTTTGACTTTCTCCAAGACATCCTGACTCCATCCTTTGGGCGCATACATGCAGGCGCATGCATGTGGGCGCATAGCTCCTGGCGCATGCCTTCCCAAAACCCTTGTCTCTCCATGATACCCCCTACCTTAGGCGCATAGCCTTGGGCGCATGCTGTAAACCCCCATAATTTATAATTGATTTTTTTATAATTTTAATTAATTTTTGTTATGCCTTTCATTATTTATGGATTTATTTACTACTAGTTTATTAGTATAATTAATGTATGAGTGTATATATATAATATTATATGTGTGCATGTTCGTATTTCTATTAAATAAGGAATATAATTAAATCTAGGATTTTAGAAATTTAATTGTAATTTTTGTGATAATTTTGCTAGCTAAAAGAAATATATATATATATATATATATATATATATATATATATATATATATATATATATATATATATATATATATATATATATATAAATATATATATATATATATACTTACGTTTTCGAAAAAAGAAAAGAAAAAGAATTAGAAAAAAAAAAGGAAAGGTGAGCAACAGCCGCTCACTTAAGTGAGCGGGCCCACAGCGTAGCAGCGGAGCAAACCCCCCCCCCCCCACCCCCCACCCCCTCCCCCCCGCTCGAGAACAGTAGGTTAGTGGGAAATCGGGTAATCCGAAACCCATTAGTATTAGGGTTGGGCGCAACTTGTTACATATATATCTTTTTGCACAGAACTCAAAATCCTAAACTTCCAAAACGAAAGTTGCGGCTGATCATACCCTCTTCGCCTACGAGTTTGTTTTACCAGCGACGGAGCTTTGTGCGCGACGAACGGAACATCGGAAGTCAGTCCTTCGCCACCCACCGAGCAGTTTTTCCACTCAAGGTACCTTACTTCCCTACGACGTAACTTTTTACTCGTAGCACCGATTTTCGATCCGTAAGATTTTTTGGAAAGTAGACTTGACCCTCTTCGAGATCATCCAGGTAGATTTCGAAACAACCCATCGACTTGCTCGAAAATTCGAGACGAAGTTGAAGAAAACCTGTTTTCTGTAATACTAAAAACTATTATAAAACGACAACTTGTCGGCCAATTTTCTTGCTGTGCAGTAAAGAGTTGTAGAAACTAATTGAAATAAGTAAAAGAAAACATAATCGAGATTGCAACACGTCTTCTGGATCATCGTTTCGATTAACGTGTAAAAAGTAAATCGATGTTGAAGTTGGAGAAAACCTGTGTTTATTTATATAAAATTTCTGAATTTTTCTCGATACGGCTTGCGCCCCGACAAACTGGGCGACGTGGTCGAGCGCTATACACATCGAAAGGTGCATATGGATGTTGCCGACGTGTGGTAACTGACGAAACTCAGTTTCGTTGTGTGTGCGCGACGAAATCCGTCCGTATCCGTCAAGATATCCCGTATCGCCAATTTGCAAACTTCGTCCTAACTTCGTGTACAGTCGTCGATTCGAAACAAAACTTGCGCCAACTGGTCCGAATCAAAATTGTGGTCCTGTGTGCCAAGTTTTGTTCGATTCTAAGAAGGTCGAATCGGAACCCTTTTTGGTGGGCCTGTGACCCACTCAAACGAGCAATTTTGTACACGGCTCATCGGAATCCAAAACTGGACATACCATTGAGTTTCTCTCCTCAAACTGAATCTGTAGACATATAGTTTGACGACTTTAGAGACCATAGACTTTGGCACGTGTTTTGGTAAAAACGGGTCCAACGGGGACATCGTTTTGACCAGAAATTACGATTTTACCCCTGTTCCAGAATTAGACTTTTGGACAGGCGTTTCCTTGGTATATCTTTTACACCGAGTGTATTTTGGTTATTTTTTTCAGCGTCCGGAGTTGTTTGGAGATTGTAACGTTTCTTGGCTGACATTGTGATTACCTGGACTTGCCACTTTGCACCATCAGGCAAGATACCTTGCCAACTTACTCTGTGATTATTATATTTCTTATTTTTAGTTGTTATTTTCAGCATTCTTATTTTTTGATATTTAAACTATGCGTCCAAGTCACACTTGGGTGTAAGCGACTCTTATCGGTCGTTTTTCTTGCCTTATTTATTTCTCTTGCATTGACTTAGTCTGGTGACCACCCATTGATGTTGAGGTATTGGTATATCTCATACGACCTTGACACTTGTTGTATCACGTGATGTGAGTCACATGTAGGACACGTATCCGCGTAGTCGACTGGCCACCGATACGTATGGAGCGTGCGACGGATAGGGGTAACTGCCAATAGAGTTGCATGCTAGAAGACTTGGCGGTTACTAGAGGTACATGTCAGTCATAGAGATGATGATACTAGGCATTAGGTGGGGAGAATAATACCTGATGTATGGGCTTCGATTGTACTTCCCATATAACCCGGAAGCTCCGCTGGAGATACGGGTATGTTTAGGCTCTCAGGTTGGCCACTGTCGTTCTTGGAACGTCATGCGCTTGGTCACTGGTGCCCAAGAGGGGACTATACCGGATCCTATATTCAGTCAGGGCTCATGCGTCGAAGGATTGTATCTCAACTGAATATTCATAGTAGAATGGTTAGGACCCGATTGTATGCATACCTTTTTTCTTATTATATTATCACAGTTTATATGGCATGGTGTTTTCTTGTATCTTGTTACGTCCTTCTGAGGACTTGGTTATCTCTCCAGGGTTAGACGATTTTCCACAGGAGTATGGTGCGATGTTGGAGCTATCCTACATCGATGACGAGGCAGTCTTTACCGATTTCTAGTCTATTCTATATTTGAGACATTAGTGGACATTATTTTTACTTCTCATTTATTTCTATTTGCGGAGGTTGGACTTCGATCTTGTGAGACTATTTTTTATATCTGTTTGGAGTGAGTATGTTCACCCGGCTATCTTTTGATACACTTACTTATTTATTTGGACTCTATTATCTTTTGTGTTGAGCTGTGATAAGATTAGATTATATATTACTGGCCTGTGGTTATTTTATTTACAGCTTATGTGCATATTTGAGGATTCCATATATTGGAGTATTCTTCGTATATGTGCAGCTGGCATGTTCACGTGCTTGGTCCTATGTATTTTGGGACTGGGGCGTTACATATTTTTGTGGTGGCCCATGCAGGTCAACGTTAATATTGTTGGGTTACATGACTGTGCCCAACAAGCCTGCATATAGGAATAGGAATATCTCATCCAGAACTGCTACTACCTCTTGACTTCCGATCTTTTTGAAACTTCCTTGATTATTTAATTTACCTCATATCTAATCTTTCTTAATATCAACTTATCTTCCTCGTGCCAACAATATGCATTTAAGAAGCGGAGGCACTTCTGCCTTGGCCCTCACATCTGGTGAACAGGCTACTCCGGAGGGACAGAATCCTTCCATGACTCCAGCGACACCATACCAGCCAGGACAGTCGCAGCCTACTACGACCCCGACGACGGAGTACCCAGATATCGCAGCACCCCCAGGCAGCCAGGCTGGACGGACCACTACCATGCCACCGGAAGGGAATGTACCAATGCCTCCTCTACCACCATTCCCTCAGCAGTTTTCCCTATAGTCGGGACCTCAGATGCCTCCGCCACCGACTGATGGGAGCCCTACTACTCAGTTTATGTACGCCATAATGCAGGCTCAGTGGCAGCAGACTGAGCTGATGAGACAGACGATGATGGCAGCATTGGCTAGACCTCCACCACCACCTCCAGTACCAGCACCAGCACCGGCTCTGCATCCTTATGAAGGCTCTATCAAAAATTTCATAGATATGAACCCCAAGGCCTTTAGAGGAACGGAGAAGCCATTAGAGGTGTCATAGTGGCTTATTAGTTCAGAAAAGCTACTGAAGGCATCCCAGTTGCCAGCTCGAGGTTGGATGACAGCAGTGGACCTACTGTTGGAAGATAATGCTCACCACTGATGGAAGGCAGAAGAGAGACGATTAGGCACTGGGATCACCTGGAAGCAGTTCTATGATGTATTTTATGAGAGATTCTTTCCTATTCATGTTCGAGATGGTCTCTACGACCAGTTCCTTCATCTGAAGCAAAGGAATATGACAGTTGATGAGTATGACTCAGAGTTCAATCGCCTGAGTCGATTTGGTGCGGGATTGATTCCGACGGAGTTAGAGAAGGCAAGGAGATTTTACCAGGGACTTGCGCCAGAGCTCAAGTCTTATACGAATACCCAGTCTCGAGTCTCCTATTCAGCTGTCTTGGAAGAAGCTCGCGCTCAGGAGATACTTCACAAGGAGCAGCAGCAGACGTCGAAACGCCATACCCCAGCAGTTACACCAGCCCGAGTTACTAAGGGTGGACCTATCAGGAGGACCACAGGACAGTACCAGCAGAGGACTACTCCCTACCAGAAGCCCACTTGCCACTATTGTGGAAAGCAGGGTCATATCAGATATGACTGTCGACTTCGTTTGGGTTTATGTATGAGATGTGGATCAGGACAGCACTTGACCAGAGATTGTCCTGAGCAGCAGGCTCTAGTTCATGCACATCAGGCCCAGAAGCCCACAGCACCAGCACCTCATCTACCATTACCACCACAGATAGCTCAGTACCATAAGGCCAGAGCTCAAGGCCCAGGACAGAACCATGGAAAGGCATTCTCTCTAGCTGTTGAGAATGTAGAGACAGAGGCAGAGGTCATAGCAGGCATGGTTTTAGTTGCATCTTTTTTTGCTATTACATTATTTGATACTGGAGCCACGCATTCATTTATAGCCACTAGTTTTGCCACTAGACACAGCATTCCCATCACACCCTTTGCTAAGAATGTTAAATTCCTCACTGGAGGAGGAGTTGTACCTGTTAGTGGTGTTTGTAGACTTTGTCCTGTAGTGATAAGTGGCAGGAAGATGATGGCACGACTTCTTGTATTCCCTATGCCGATATTTGATGTAGTTCTTGGAATGGACTGGTTGAGCCAGCATTTCGCTCTCATAGACTGCCATAGGAGCAGTATTATCTTTAGACCACCGAATACGGCAGAGTTTGAGTTCACCAAAGAAGACGGAGATAGTTGTGATGCACCCGCATTGGAGACTCATATGATGATGCATGACACCCCTCAGCACCCTATTATCATCGAGTTCGAGGATGTATTCCCCGAGGAATTGCCAGGACTGCCACCTGACCGAGATATTGAGTTTTCTATTGAGCTTATTCCGGGAGCCAAGCCTATTTCATCTCGAGTATATCGTCTGGCACCCAAGGAGTTGGTAGAGATGAAGACGCAGATTGATGACTTATTAGAGAAGGGCTTTATTCGTGCTAGTGCGTCACCGTGGGAAGCACCCGTTCTTTTTGTGTCTAAGAAAGACAGGACGGTGTGCATGTGCATCGACTACAGAGCATTGAATGCAGTAACGGTGAAGAACAAGTATCCCTTGCCGCGTATAGACGATCTATTTGATCAACTGAGTGGAGCAAAAGTATTCTCCAAGATTGACTTACGATCGGGCTATCACCAATTGAAGGTCCGAAAGGAAGACATTGCAAAGACGGCTTTTCGATCAAGGTATGGACACTACGAGTTCTTGGTCATGCCTTTCGGTTTGACCAATGCTCTCGCAGTCTTCATGAATTTAATGAATAAGATCTTTCACCAGTACTTGGACAAATTTGTAGTAGTCTTTATAGACGATATCTTGATTTACTCTAAGAGTCAAGAGGAGCATCAGCAGCATCTACGGATAGTTTTGGGAACGTTGAAGAATGAGCGACTTTTCACGAAGCTTAGCAAGTGTGATTTCTTTCTCAAGGAGGTATCATTTCTTGGTCATATTGTTACGGGTGATGGTATATCAGTGGACCCAGAGAAGATCACAGCAGTCAAATCATGGCCCGCTCCCACATCAGCTTCAGAGGTAAAAAGTTTCCTCGGACTTGCGGGTTACTACCGACGGTTCGTAGAAGATTTATCTCGAATAGCGGGGCCTATGACTCGATTAACTTGCAAGGATCAGGAGTTTATATGGACAGACGAGTGTCAAGCTGCATTTGACGAGTTGAAGAAGCGATTGACCATAGCACCGATCTTGATACTACCTTCGGGCCCGGGAGGATTTGTGATCTACAGCGACGTATCCGGGAAGGGATTATGATGTGTATTGATGCAGCACGGTCGTGTAGTAGCATATGCATCACGACAGTTGAGGGTACACGAGAAAAATTATCTGACCCACGATTTGGAGCTCGTAGCGGTTATCTTTGCTTTGAAGCTATGGAGATACTACTTGTACGGCAAGAAGGTTGATATCTACACTGATCATAAGAGCCTCAAGTACGTGTTCACACAAAAAGAGTTGAATATGCGACAGCGATGTTGGTTGGAGTTGATGAAGGATTACGATATCGAGCTTCATTATCATCCGGGCAAGGCTAATGTCGTGGCAGACGCATTAAGCCGCAAGCCCATGGCACACGTTTTGTCTACGCAGAAGGAGTTGATTAGAGACTTGGAGCAGCTTGGTATTGAGATAGTATTGCCTGGAGTAGATGGCGTACTTGCCAACCTCCAAGTGCAATCATCATTGGTAGAGCGCATCAAGGCAACATTGCCCAATGATGCTAGATTTAGACGGCTCAGGGAGAGAACTGAAGCAAGAGAGCATACGGGATTGAGGATCCACCCTGATGGGACATTGCGATGTGGTGATCGCATTTTTGTTCCCAATGGAGAGCTACGGCAGGAGCTTATGACAGAGGCTCACAGTTTGACTTACTCTATTCATCTCGGAGGAACCAAGATGTACCGCGACTTACGACAGTATTATTGGTAGCACGGAATGAAGCAAGAGATAGCTCGTTTCATTACCAAGTGCATGGTATGTCAACAAGTGAAGGCGGAGCATCAGAGGACGGCCGAATTATTACAGCCGCTACCCATTCCTGAGTGGAAGTGGGAGCACATTACTATGGATTTCGTCACGGGTTTTCCTCGGAGTCCTAGGAGATGTGACGCAGTGTGGGTGATTGTGGATAGACTTACCAAGTCAGCCCATTTCTTACCTTTTAGAGTGGGCCAGTCGACAGAGGTATTGGCAGAGATGTATATGAAGCAGATTGTGAGATTACACGGTGTGTCTGTTAGTATTGTGTCGGACCGTGACTCGAGATTTACCTCACATTTTTGGAGGATTATACAAGAGAGTTTGGGTACCCGATTGAAGTTTAGCACGGCATACCATCCTCAGACAGACGGCCAGTCGGAGCATACCATTCAGACGCTAGAGGATATGTTGAGAGCGTGCATGCTTGATTTTGGCGGTTCATGGGAGGACCATCTTCATCTTGTTGAGTTTTTCTACAACATTAGCTATCATGCGAGCATTCAGATGGCTCCGTTCGAGGCGTTGTATGGTAGGAAGTGCCGGT
Organism: Iris pallida; assembly: GCA_029216955.1. Classification (NCBI taxonomy): domain Eukaryota; kingdom Viridiplantae; phylum Streptophyta; class Magnoliopsida; order Asparagales; family Iridaceae; genus Iris; species Iris pallida. Next base: position 53,796 of record JANAVB010013624.1, on the reverse strand, counting down.
CTCCTGTTTGTTGGAGCGACATAGGAGAGCGACTGCTATTGGGTCCCGAGTTGGTCTTGAGCACAGTGGAGACAGTGAAGAAAATTCAGGGCCACCTGGGAGCAGCACAGGATCGTCAGAAGCAGTGCGCAGATAATCGTCGTCAACCCTTAGAGTTCAAAGAGGGCGACCATGTGTTCTTGAAGATATCCCCCACTAGAGGCACGGTTCGATTCGGAGGACGTGGCAAGTTGAGTTCAAGGTACATCGGACCCTTCGATGTCTTGGAACGTGTTGGAGAGGTTGCCTATAGATTGACCTTGCCACCGTCGCTAGAGGGAGTGCATGACATATTCTATGTATCTCAGCTGAGGAGGTACGTGGCGGATAGCAATCATGTGCTTGATCACTCCGAGATCACAGTTGGATCGAGTTTGTCGTACGAAGAGCAACCAGTAGGTATCCTCGATCGCCGAGTGAAGGTGTTGCGGAATCAATCTATTCCATTGGTTCGCGTGGCATGGAAGCATCACTCGCCAGGGGAGTCTACTAGGGAGCGCGAGGACGAAATCCGAAATCGCTACCCGTATTTGTTCGAAGACGAAGGTATGTCTTGCTTTTAAGCTTTTAAATTACTATTAATTTTCCTGCATTGTATTCGATCCCCCGACCTTAGTTTAATTTCGAGGACGAAATTTTCTTTAAGTTAGGTAGGATGTAAACCCCCATAATTTATAATTGATTTTTTATAATTTAATTAATTTTTGTTATGCCTTTCATTATTTATGGATTTATTTACTACTAGTTTATTAGTATAATTAATGTATGAGTGTATATATATAATATTATATGTGTGCATGTTCATATTTCTATTAAATAAGGAATATAATTAAATCTAGGATTTTAGGAATTTAATTGTAATTTTTGTGATAATTTTTGCTAGCTAAAAGAAATATATATATATATATATATTTTTATCTATAAATATATATATATATATATATATATATATATATATATATATATATATATATATATATATATATATATATATATATATATATACTTAAGTTTTCGGAAAAAGAAAAGAAAAAGAATTAGAAAAGAATTAGAAAAGAAAAAAAAAGGAAAGGTGAGCAACAGCCGCTCACTTAAGTGAGCGAGCCCAAAGCGTAGCAGCAGAGCAAACCCTACCCCCCTCCCGCGCGCGTTCGCGAGAACAGTAGGTTAGTGGGAAATCGGGTAATCCGAAACCCATTAGTATTAGGGTTGGGTGCAACTTGTTACATATATATCTTTTTACACAGAACTCAAAACCCTAAACTTCCAAAACGAAAGTTGCGGCTGATCATACCCTCTTCGCCAACGAGTTCGTTTCACCAGCGATGGAGCTTTGTGCACGACGAACGGAGCATCGGAAGTCAGCCCTTCGCCACCCACGGAGCAGTTTTCCCACTCAAGGTACCCTACTTCCCTACGACGTAACTTTTTACTCGTAGCACCGATTTTCGATTCGTAAGATTTTCTGGAAAGTAGACTAGACCCTCTTCGAGATCCTCTAGGTGGATTTCAAAACAACCCATTGAATTGCTCGAAAATTCGAGACGAAATTGAAGAAAAACCTGTTTTCTGTAATACTAAAAACTGTTGTAAAACGACAACTTGTCGGCCAATTTTCTTGCTGTACAGTAAAGAGTTGTAGAAACTAATTGAAAACAGTAAAAGAAAACATAACCGAGATCGCAACGCATCTTCTGGATCAACGTTTCGATTAACGTGTAAAAAGTAAATCGATGTTGAAGTTGGAGAAAAACCTGTATTTATTTATATAAAATTTCTGAATTTTTCTCGATACGGCGTGCGCCCCGACAAACCGGGCGACGTGGTCGCACGCTATATGCATCGAAAGGCACGTATGGATGTTTTTGACGTGTGGTAACTGACGAAACTCAGTTTCGTTGTGTGTGCGCGACGAAATCCGTCTGTATCCGTCAAGATACCCCGTATCGCCAATTTACAAACTTCGTCCTAACTTCGTGTACAGTCCTCGATTCGAAACGAAACTTGCGCCAACAAGTCTGAATCAAAATTCTAGACCTGTGTGCCAAGTTTGGTTCGATTCTGAGAAGGTCGAATCGGAACCCTTTTTGGTGGGCCCACGACCCACTCAAACGGGCAATTTTGTACACTTCTCATCGGAATCCAAAATCGGACATACCGTTGATTTCCTCACCTCAAACTGAATTCATAGAGATGTAGTTTGATGACCTTAGAGACCATAGATTTTGGCACGCATTTTGGTGCAAAATGGGTCCAACGGTGGACTTGACCCAAAATTACGATTTTGCCCCTGTTCCAGAATTAGACTTTTGGACAGGTGTTTTCTAGGTATATCTTTTACACCGAGTACGTTTTTGATATTTGTTTCAGCGTCCGAAGTTGTTTGGAGATTGTGACGTTTCTTGGCTGACATTGTGATTACCTGGACTTGCCACTTTGCACCATCAGACAAGATACCTTGCCAACTTATTCTGTGATTATTATATTTCTTATTTTCAGTTGTTATTTTAAGCATTCTTACTTCTTGATATTTAAACTGTGCGTCTAAGTCACACTTGGGTGCAAGCGACTATATCGGTCATTTTTTTTGCCTTATTTATTTCTCTTGCATTGACTTAGTCTGGTGACCACCCATTGATGTTGAGGTATTGGTATATCTCATACGGCCTTGACACTTGTTATATCATGTAATGTGAGTCACATATAGGACACGTATCCACGTAGTCGGCTGGCCACCGATACGTATGGAGCGTACGACGAATAGGGGTAACTGCCAATAGAGTTGCATGCTAGAAGACTTGGCGGTTACTAGAGGTACATATCAGTCATGGAGATGATGATACTAGGCATTGGGTGGGGAGAACAATACCTGACGTACGGGCTTCGATTGCACTTTCCATGTAACCCGAAAGCTCCGCTGGAGATACGGGTATGTTTAGCCTCTCAGGTTGGCCACTGTCATTCTTGGAACGTCATGCGCTTGGTCACTGGTGCCCAAGAGCGGACTATACTGGATCCTATATTCAGCCATGGCTCATGCGTCGAAGGATTGTATCTCAACTGCATATTCACAGTAGAATGGTCAGGACCCGATTGCATGCATACCTTTTCTCTTATTATATTATCACAGTTTATATGGTATGGTGTTTTCTTGTATCTTGCTACGTCCCTCTGAGCACTTGGTTATCTCTTCAGGGTTAAACGATTTTCCACAGGAGTACGGAGCGGCGTTGGAGCTATCCAACATCGATGACGAGGCAGTCTTTACCGATTTCTAGTCTATTCTATATTTGAGACATTAGTGGACATTATTTTTACTTCTCATTTCTTTCTATTTGCGGAGGTTGGACTTCGATCTTGTGAGACTATTTTTCATAGCTGTTTGGAGTGAGTATGTTCACCCGGCTATCTTTTGATACACTTACTTATTTATTTGGACTCTATTATCTTCTGTGTTGAGCTGTGATGAGATTAGATTATATATTACTGGCCTGTGGTTATTTTATTTACAGCTTATGTGCATATTTGAGGATTTTATATATTAGAGTATTTTTGTATATGTGCAGCTGGCATGTTCACGTGCTTGGTCCTATGTATTTTGGGACTGGGGCGTTACACATGCCACTCTCAGCACATCCATCTTGGGTGCATGCTCTTCTAGTGTGAATTGTGACTTTGTTTGTACTCTCTACTTGACTAGTCCTATAATGTTATTTTCCATGTTGTACATATACTCTGTGCTCTAAACACAATCTTGGTGTGGCACGTACACTCTCTAACAACTCCTTAATAGTGACCCGTCGTGGTGCACTTACATGAACACGAAATAATAATATGACTTGACATGATAATTCTTGATGGTGGTCCGTTGTGACGCACTCTTGACTTGATAAGTAGCATAACATGACATGTAATCTCGATAAGTAACATATAACTCTCGTCTTGACACCGTGGATGATTTCTCTTGATTGTAACGGTACAAGCTACATGTCTCGTCTTACATCATGTGTAGGACATGAATTCCTAATTTCCACGGTCAGGGATTCGTACTGAATCTGACTAGGATAATGACTAGATTGATCAAGTAGTCCATGAAGAGATTTCCCAGCTACAGAAAGTTCCGTTATCTGGGCGCTCTAATTGGACTTGTAGCCTGTCGTCGAGTAGGGCACATTTCCAGCGTACTGTCATGTGTTGCACCCCCAAGTCACCTAATCCAACTCTCTCAACTTACGACTTGATAACCTGGATTAAGACTGCAGGACTTGTGGCTGTTGGAACATCTCGATGCATCTTATTAGTAACTAAGCTTGTGATAACCCTAGTTAGTTAATGTATCAAGCCGTGCTCATTGCTTGGCCGTAGTTGATGGATGGAGTCCCGTCTAGTCTTGTCTAGGCAAGTCCAGTACATGGTTATTTCAGCATGTTACTGTTATACTTTACTTTATCGATAATTGTTAGAGACTAAGTTCTATTCAGGTGAAGGGTTACAACCCCAGTCCTTATTTGGTTTACGGGTTGTAACTTAGTTACTGGAATAGTCCTTTAGTTATCTTATCGTTTATCGTCTTGTTTCTCTAACTCATGTCTTTCGTTATCATTGATGTATTTATGTGTTAATATGCTGGTTTTAGTTCTTAAGTGAAGCCTCCCTTGTGGCACTTGCTCTTTCTGGCCCAGCTGGTTTTGTATGGCCAGATTTCGGAGTAGCATCCGAGGATCTTCCAGCCTTCCAGTCAGATAGTGAACACTAGACGCAACCCTGGCAACGAGTGGATTTTATTTTGCTCTCCCGCTCTATTATAAATTCGTCTTTTGAGGCGTTTAGCCGTCGAGCAAGTGTTAGCTCATGTTAAATTGACATTCCTGTCTGCCTAAGGGCTGTAACATGATTGACAAATCCTAGGATTGATCATGTATGACTTAAACTCTTGCTAGTCTTCGTATTTTGTATGACTAGCTTCATGATCATCTGAATATGTAATATATGGGACGCCTTACTTTGTATGTCTGATGATCTACCATCTTGATACATTTACTTGCTTGTTTGAGATTAAGACACTAGGCTTGTTCTTGACCATAAGTGACTGTTGGCATGTAGTTAAACCCTCATGCATCTAGACAGCCGTGACCATACATCGAGGTGGGTTATATTTCAATGTACGTAGCTGGCTGTGTCTGTTCCCTGCTCTCCAGTATTCTGGTTCTGGGGCATGACACGGTTTAAGTGGTGGCCCATGCAGGTCTTATAAATCAAGACGTGTGAGCGTTTCACGGAATAGATGTCTCAATCAGCACTCGCCCTTGATCTCTACTCGTGTCTTCTAATCTTTCCGAAATATTGACCTGATCACATGCTTATATCCTCGATCTATCATGGTCCTTCCTTATTGTTCCCTATGTCATTTCTTTAGTGGCATTGTTCCTGGTCCTACCGATCAGCAAGGCGGAGCACCTCCATTGAATTAGCAGCAACCTGGAGACCAAGCCCAACACTCTAGAGCGGCCTCCCGAGTCATGCATTTCGGGGATCCAGAGTCCCCAGTACAGCCAGTCTAGCCTGCAGAGCCTAATAATGGAACCCTGGTGGGACTCATCAGGGATTTGCTTGCATCTCAAGATCGTCGATGCGATGCCCTGCACCAGAAAGTACAAGATGCCATGGGCAGAGTTGGTTACCAAGGGAACAATACAGCCAACAGCTTCAAGCGCCTGAACCCTTTCCTTTTTGACGGCAGTGAAGATACTATCGCTGCTGATGCATGGCTTCAGAACATAGAAGTTATCCTGGAGACAGCTAGGATTCCTAAGGAAGAGAAGGTGGCCGTTGTGCGCTTGCAGTTATTGGACTTAGTTCGCAGCTGGTAGGCGATGCTAGCAGTTGGATTACCAACTCCTGTCTCATGGACGGTGTTCAGCAATAAGTTCCGAACCAAGTACTTCGACACAGTAGTACGGTATGACCTGCAGACGAGATTTACCAATCTTAAGCAGATGGACAGGACGGTCGATGGGTATGCGGTCGAGTTTTCTAGACTCAGTCAGTTTTCTCCTAACTTGTTGGCAACCAAATTGGATCGAGCGCAGCAATTCCAATGGGGACTCCACCTAGAGATTATTATAATAGTAGAGCAGTTTGAGTGCCAGGCTTTTGATGTCGTCTTGCGAGCAGCGAAGAGGCATGAGTATACTTCGCAGAGGATTGTAGACAGAAGCGGAAGACGAAAGAGGTCTCATGGGCAGATGTCTCAGTCATCAGCACCAGTCCAGGCAGCTAGGGCTTTGACTATTGGATCTCTTAGGAGGGTGACCACAGTTTCGTCGGTTCAGCACTCGATACCGACGTATCCTCAGCAGCTGAAGCAATCTTCCGCAATGGGCTGCTCTCATTATGGGAAGCCAGGGCATGTAGTATCAGAATACCGCAGAACACAGGGGTTGTGCTTGGTTTGTGGGGCACCGAACCATAAGATAGGGTCCTGTCCAAATAGAGCTAGTTCATCATCGTCAAACCTAACTAGTCCATCGGTTAGGGGTCCAGCACCAGTGCAGCAGCAGTACCAGCCTCTGAGGCCATTGCCGCCTCAGGCTCAACAGTATGCCCAATCTCAGATTCAAAATCGACAAAGAGGTTTCCAGCAGAGGGGACCATCACCAAGAGGACAAGGTCAGGCTATGGCTCTGATCGTAGCAGAAGAATTGGCATCAGGTGAGGTGGTGGCAGGTACCATTCTCGTCAACTCTTTTCCAGCATCCGTATTATTTGATTCGGGTGCATCGCATTCATTTATGTCTACACGATTCACAACACGGATAGGAATGGAGCCCAAGTCATTATCAGTAAGGCTCAATATACTTACTGGTAACGGTCTTGTGAAATTAGATAGAGTCTATTCCTCGTGTCGAATCGTAGTTAGCGGTAGAGAATTTTTCGCTAGGTTGATAGAATTTCCGATGGCCGACTATGATGTGGTCCTAGGAATGGATTAGTTGAAGGATCAATACGCAAGAATAGACTGCCATATTGGCAGGATTATTTTTGGTATTTTTGGCGAACTAGAGTTTTTATTTTTCAGAGATGAAGTAGAACCTTCTCCACCAGTATTGCGGATGGCAGTAGCAATAGCAGTTCAGTTTCCCAGAGTATAGAAGAGTTTCCTAATGTATTTTCTGAAGAGCTTCCAGGCATACCCCTAGAGAAGGAGATAGAGTTCACCATTGATTTGCTTCCAGGGATGGCACCAGTGTCAAGAAGAGTTTACAGGATGGCACCTTCAGAGTTAGAGATCTTGTACAAGATGATTGAAGAACTTAGAACCAAGGAATTCATTCGTGCTAGTGGATCACATTGGGGAGCCCCGATACTTCTTTTAAAAAAGAAGGATGGTACGTCAAGATTATGTGTTGATTATCGTACCTTGAACTCTGTAACAATCAAGAACAGATATCCTCTACCAAGGATAGATGATTTATTTGATCAACTCAAGGGAGCGGCAGTATTATCGAAGATTGACTTGCGGTCAGGATACCATCAGATCAGAGTCAGAGAGCAAGACGTCCCGAAGACAGCGTTCAGATCCATATATGGACATTGGGAGTTCCTTGTTATGCCATTTGGAGCGACCAATGCGCCAGCCGTATTCATGGACCTCATGAATCGTATCTTCATGACTTATTTGGACCAGTTCGTGATAGTGTTTATAGACGACATCTTAGTCTATAGCAAGAATAAGGCAGAGCATGAGCAGCATCTTCGTATAGTTCTTCAGATTCTCAAAGAGCACCAGTTGTATGCAAAGTTCAGTAAGTGCGAGTTTTGGCTGGATCGCATCTCGTACTTGGGTCACATCATCACCAAAGGTGGAGTGGAAGTGGATCCCCAGAAGATAGTGGCTATAGAGACATAGCCAGTTTTTAGTACCGTCGCAGAAGTTTGGAGTTTCCTAGGATTGGCTAGCTATTACCGGCAGTTTGTATCAGACTTTGCTCGGATTTCAGCACCACTGACGCAGTTGACCCGCAAGGATGTGCAGTTTGCTTGGACAACAGAGTGTCAGAGTTCATTTAAGAAGTTGAAGCGAGGATTGATGATGGCACCCATTCTCACGCTTCCAGATAGGACTGAAGGATTTTCAGTCTATTGTGATACTTCCGGCAAGGGATTGGGATGCGTCTTGATGCAGCATGGTAAGGTAGTAGCTTATGCGTCACGTCAGCTTCGTGATCATAAGAGGAATTACCCGACTCACGACTTGGAATTAGCAGCGGTAGTTTTCGCACTCAAGTTGTGGAGGCATTATTTGTATGGAGTCGGGTAGAGATTTTCAAAGAGTCTTAAGTATGTGTTTACCCAGAAGGATCTTAACATGCATCAGAGAAGATGGCTAGAGCTACTTGTGGATTACGACATCAACCTGAGTATCATCCTGTGAAGGCCAACGTTGTTGCAGATGCATTGAGCAGAAGAGCCGGAGTTTATTTTCTAACACCACAGCTAGAGTTGTTAGCAGATCTTCAGAAGATGGATATTGAAGTTATTCTTCCTACCAATGTGGCATTGATGGCTAGTATGCAAGTTCAGTCCAGTATAGTTGAGAGGATTAAGTTAGCTTAGTCAACGAATTCTAAGCTTCAGCGGCTTAGGGCAGAATGTGTAGCATGACGGAGAGCAGAGTTGTGTATTCATGAGGACGGTACACTTCGACATGGAAGGCGTCTTTGTGTACCTAGTGGTGATATCAGGCAAAAGATCATGGTAGAGGCTCACAGTTTACAGTATTCGATTCATTCCGACGGTACGAAGATGTATCGTGATATCCGTCAGCATTTTGGTGGAATGGCATGAAGAGGAAGATAGCCCGGTTTGTCTCTCGTTGTTTAGTTTACCAACAAGTTAAGGCTGAACATCAGAGACCGGCTAGACTTCTTCAACCTTTATCGATCCTAGAATGGAAATGGGATCATATTACCATAGATTTTGTAACCGGGTTACCTAGATCCCCAGCTGAGAGAGAGATGCTATCTGGGTTATAGTTGACAGACTCACCAAGGTAGCTCATTTTTTTCCTTTCAGAATTGGCCAGTTGACGGATCAGCTTGCAGAGATGTACCTCAGGCAGATAGACAGGTTGCATGGAGGACCAGTCAGTATTGTATCCGACAGAGATTCGAGATTTACATCACACTTTTAGCGGAGTCTTCAGGGGAGCTTAGGGACTCGTCTCAAGTTCAGTTCAGCTTATCATTCGCAGACAGATTGTCAGTCAGAACGCACGATCCAGACTCTTGAAGATATGTTACAGTCATGTACTCTTGATTTCAATGGTTCGTGGAAAGATCACCTGTATCTCGTAGAGTTCTCCTATAACAACAGTTTCTAGGCCAGTATCCAGATAGCGCCCTTTGAAGCCTTGTACAACAGAAAGTGCAGATCCCTGTTAGCATGGAATGATATAGGCGAGAGGCAGATGCTTAGTCCAGAGATGATTACGTGGACTATTGAGGTGATCAGACAAGTCAGATATCATCTTTGAGTTGCACAAGATCGCCAGCGTCATTGGATCGATTCTCATCGACGTCCCCTTGAATTTTCTATCGGTGACTACATATTCCTTAGGATCTCGCCTACCTGTGGCGTCATTCGTTTTGGCGTACGGGGAATGTCACGACCCGCACCCGCTTTTCGGATACGAGACGTGTCCAAGCCAGCCTACGCCGTAGTTTGGGCGTTCGGTGCGCTGGCCTTGGTCGGGTCGGCGTCCGGAGCGGCGAAGGGGCGCGGCACAAGGGGTCGCCGGGAGTAGCCCACCGCGAGCGGCGTCACTCGGCGGAGACCCGCGGGGATGTGGCGACGCTGACCGGTCGGAAGTCGTCGGGTTCAGCGGGACGGAACAGTGTCTCACGGAGGCACCGGTGAGACAACTCGACCGTGGGCACGACACCCAGGCAGAGAAGCGGCCGGACGTACGGCGAGGTGTGCAGCACAGCGGCGTCCACGGGGTTGGGTGTGGTGCAGACATGGCGACAGTGGTAGATCGACGAGTTCGCGACGGTTTGGGCCCCTGTCACCGGTGGCGGTAAAGATGGGCGATCTCGCCGGAGTCCTCCGTCGAGGAGTTTTCGACGGCCAGGGCCTCGAATCCCTTCTCCGAGATGACGGCTTCCTATCCCAGCGGTGGTCAGGTCCTACAGTGCCGCCATCTGCCCCTCGAGCGGAGCGTACCGCCATACGTTTCTCTCGTACCACCGCCACACGCGTTAGCATGGGATGATATAGGTGAGAGGCAGATGCTTGGTCCAGAGATGATTACGCGGACTATTGAGGTGATCAGACAAGTCATAGATCATCTTCGAGTTGCACAAGATCACCAGCGTCATTGGACCGATTCTCATCGACGTCCTCTTGAATTTTCTATCGGCGACTACATATTCCTTAGGATCTTGCCTACCTGTGACGTCATTCGTTTTGGCGTACGGAGAAAGCTTAGTCCTAGGTATATAGGACCGTTCGACATTCTAGAGCGGGTAGGTGATATGTCGTATCGTCTTGCTCTTTCGTCGTCGTTACATGAGGTACATGATGTCTTCCATGTATTCCAATTACGACGGTATATCCCGGATCCGAGTCATGTCCTTGATCATTCATAATTGGTTATTGGTACCAACCTTTTGTATAAGGAAAGACCCGTTTTCATATTGGACCAGAGAGAGACGATACTCAAGAACAAGACTATTAGTTTAGTCCGTGTTGCTTGGGGTCATCACTCTTTGGGTGAGTCAACGTGGGAGCGTGAGGATGATATCCGATCGCAATATCCACACCTATTTGACTCATAAGGTATAATGTCTTCCTAATGCTTTATGCTTTTAAATCCTTGTTTGCATGAATGATTGCTCGAATAACTGCTAGTCATAGATTACGCGTGATTAGTATAGCTTGTCCCGACATCTCTAGTCTCTTGATTAAATTCCGAGAACGGAATTCTTTTAAGGTGGGTAGAGTTGTCACTCCCGTTTTTTGTTATACGTATTTTCAGTATACGTGTACGGATTCCCGACCCGTATTTTGACTTGTCTAGCATAGCTTGGCTTGGTGTGGTCTTGGTTAACTTGGTTTAGATTGCCTTGGTTTATTTTGGCTTGGTTTGGGTGAGCGGTTCATCATGATAAACCCCTCCCCTCTTTATAAACCAACCCCTTTTTCTCTCTCCTCCTTTACTTTCATTAACTTCTACTTCTCCATTAAAACCTCTCCCCCTCCAAAGGCAAGTGCTAGCTTGCTTCATGGAGGAACTCTATTTTTGTTGTTCCATTATCTTCCCTACATGATTCTAAGGCTATTTAGTACTTGGTATTTTTGGTTTTGAAGAATTAGTTTCTGTAGATCTAAGTTTATGCAAAACTTGATTTTCTTGGGTTTTGATCTCTCAAACTTTTTATTTTTCAAGTTTTGATTGTTCCATGTTGTAAAGAATTCAATTTTACTCGAGTTAGACCTTTGAAAACTCGGATTTTGATTTGTTTTGAGTGATTTATGATCTTGAGAATTCATGGGTTCAATGAACTTGTGCTCTCGGGTTGGGGAAGAAGCACAGTGCTGGGCGCATAGATTTGTTATGCGCCTACTGCACGCTTTCTTTGGAGCATAGCCATATGTATACGCCCAAGTCTCCCTTACTCCCTCTAGTGGGCGCATAGCCCATGGCCCTCCCTGGCTTGGGTGCATAGTTTTATATACGCACAAGTGTACCATGTTTCCTTCCTTGGGCGCATAGACCCTGTCATGAGTGCACTTGTCCTAGAGTGAGTCTCTTGACTTTTTTCAAGACATCCTGACTCTACCCTTTGGGCGCATACATGAAGGCGCATGCATGTGGGCACATAGCTCTAGGCGCATGCCTTCCCAAAACCCTTGTCTCTCCATGATACCCCCTGCTTTAGACGCATAGCCTTGGGCGCATGCCACTCTCAGCACATCTATCTTGGGTGCATGCTCTTCATAACACCTATTGGTCCTTAGTGTGAATTGTCACTTTGTTTGTACTCTCTACTTGACTAGTCCTATAATGTTATTTTCTATGTTGCACATGTACTCTGAGCTCTAAACACAATCTTGGTGTGGCACGTACACTCTCTAACAACTCCTTGATAGTGACCCGTCGTAGTGAACTTATATGAACACGACATGACAATGTGACTTGACATGATAATTCTTGATGGTGGTCCGTTGTGACGCACTCTTGACTTGATAAGTAGCATAACATGACATGTAATCTCGACAAGTAACATATAACTCTCGTCTTGACATCGTGGATAATTTCTCTTGATTGTAACGGTACTGTTTTCTATAAATAAATTTACTTTATTTATTTTGTATCTGAGAAAATTACAACTGTAGGAATCTAATCTAGAAGACGATTACTTTATCCCTTGGACGATGCGATGAAGAAAACTCGAACTTCGAAGAACTTGGACAGCAACTGGGCAATCTCTCTGTTCTCTCTGAAATTGATTGTAGTGTCTGATGAAGATGAAGAAACTCTCTTTTATAGAGTTCTGGATAACTGTTCTGAAGCATACGCTCAGTCAGTTACTTGACGTGTGCATAACTGCAGGGACGCGTGGCAAATTCTGGTGAAGACACGTTGGAGTGCGGTTGAGAGTAGTAGAATATATCTAGGAGAGATTGGTGGCATGGATGCCACGTTGCATAACTTCTGAATAACTGAGTAACTGAGTACAGGACACGTGAGAACGTGTGTTGACTGTACATTAAAAGTCATCCTGGATGCCTTTGCTGTGATACGCTGTCTTTGAAGAGGAGTCATATGCTAGCTTTTGAAGGCACATGTCTTGCATACGCTAACTTGGATCATATAAAGCTGATACGCTCACTTGATTGGGAAGGAGTCGTATGGAGTCCATACGCTCACTTGGCTGGAAAGGAGTCGTATGGAGTCCATACGCTCACTTGGTTGAGAAAGAGTCGGATGGGGTCCATACGCTCACTTGGTTGGGAAGGAGTCGTATGGGGTCCATACGCTCACTTAGCAAGGGGTCCATACGCTCACTTAGCAAGGAGTCGTATGGGGTCCATACGCTCACTTAGCAAGGAGTCGTATGGGGTCCATACGCTCACTTGGATGGCAAGGAGTCGTATGAGGTCCATACACTCACTTGGTAGGGAAGAAGTCGTGTGGATTGAAGGAGTAGACATGTGGCTGTTCTCAATCTTCTTAAACACGCCATATCTTCAAATACTGACAAATATTTCTTGAGCGTCGTGCTGCAGATATGATGGCTGACAGACTGTCAGAAATGACAGTAATGATGGCTCTTTATTTATGATGGCTGCTGAGCTGTCCTCGTAAGAAACAAAATCCTTTCTCGAAAACCTATACGACGGCTAATCTTTATAGGGCCGCTGTCTTTGCACGAAAGACAAAGTGTCAGATTCATCCTTCATTAAATACATGCTATGCTGTTATCTCAAGAAATATTAAAATATTCACTGAGCGTACGGCCTTTAGATGAGCGTATAGCTTTGACTGAGCGTGTGGCCTTGAGCATATGACTTGGGCTGAGTCTTATGTCAGCGTGTCATAATTTTCACACCCTACAAGACCCCCTTCAAAGTTTTCGAACTTTATGAATTTCAAAAGTTCGAAATTACTTTGAACTTAAAGTGGGAATAAGTCCTGACACGCTGGCATAAGTTTGTTATCTTCCTCAATATCAGTGCAAATCTTTAGGGATTCTGTTTAAAGCATATCCGCCGTTTGAACATCTTCTTTTCTTCTATAAATAGGTCTTCCAAGACCTAATTTATTTCTTTACTTTTGCATTCATCTTCGAGAGAGAAAAAGAAACTCAAGACTCAACTTCTTCTTCTTCGATTCAAGCTTTATCAATGGCGCCCAAGGTTGATGCTGCTGCGAAGGGAAAAGGGAAGGCTCATGTGGAGTCATCTCAGCCCGCCACCGCCGCTGCTAAGAAGACTACCAATGAGCGCGTTCGACGAAGTGAACGCCCATTGAAGCCTCTCTATGGTGAGGATGATGATGATGAACTGTAACTATCCCCTATTTAGGGCTCTGGTTAGAACAAAATCATAAAACGTATCCCCTTTTTAGGGTCAAATACGTCAGAAAATACGCTTCCCTCTTTAGGGTTTAGCCATATCCCATATTTTTTGTTTATACAAAAACTATGTTTGGAGCGTATTCTGTATGATACGCGTATTTTTGATATAAATGTCAAAATATGCTGTCTTGAAAGAATATGCTATGGCGAGTTGTCTCACTGAGATACGCTAACTCCTGTGTTAGCGTATGTTTTTGATGCTCATCTTGTCAACCATACGCTGATACGCTCAAACTGAACATAAACTGAACTTTTAAAATCATTCACTTAAGATAGACTGAGCGTAAAAAGTGATCTCTGAATTTGTCATACGCTTAGGATAAACTGAGCGTATATGGATCTTCGAGTCTGCCATACGCTAAGGATATACTGAGCGTATGCTGAACTTTGAGTCTGCCATACGCTTAAGGAAAACTTAGCATATGCTGAACTTTGAGTCTGCCATACGCTTAAGGAAAATTGAGTGTATGCTGAACTTTGAGTTTGCCATACGCTTAGGGAAAACTGAGCGTATGCTGAACTTTGAGTCTGCCATACGCTTAGTAAAAACTGAGCATATGCTGAACTTTGAATCTGTCATACGCTTAAGGAAAAACTGAGCGTATGTTGAACTTTGAGTCTTCCATATGCTTAGTAAAAACTGAGTGTATGTTGAACTTTGAGTCTGCCATACGCTTAGTAAAAACTGAGCGTATGTTTGAACTTTGCCATCTCTTTGTGTTTGAAGATTTCTAACTTCTTATTCTTCTTTTGCAGTGGATATTCTGGCTCAGGAGGCAGAATTTGAAGGATGTGTAGGAAATAACTATAGAAGTGACCTATCACATGTTCGTTTTCCCCAATTCGATGGACCTTCTACAAGTATAGCTCTTTTAACAAATCAGGAAAATGACACTTTGCTGAACTTGATGAGTGGACTGCCTTTACAGAGTGTGGATGGTGTTACCCACTCAAAGCCAGCATTTCTTTTCGGAGATGCTATTGACATGAACTCTCAGCCTGCTCTGGACAAAGTATCGTACTGTTATTATAGGGATGGTGATGTAAATCAGCCAATGTATTTGACTGGTTTATCAAAAAGCATCAACATAGCTCGCTTATTTCATGCGAGTTGTTAAAGACAAATGAAGTGGGATATCACTCCATCCCGACAAGCAAAGGCTGGGTGGATAGGATATCGTCAAGGAAGATTCCACAGTGGTACTGAACCACATGTCACATCTCTGCGAGGACTGCTACCTGCCACCATCCCTCCTGAGGACTCGGCACTGCTGAAGCCAGTCAGAGTCCCAATTTTTGCAAACGAATTCGCTCAACTAGAAAATGCCATCTATCCAAAACAGTCTATGAGGATGACTGGTCTGGTAAATCCAGAGAATACCAGATGGACTGCTCTTGTGAAATGGATCCTGAAGAATTTTGGTGAACAGTTACAAGTGATAGGCCTATATGATGCCATTAAGTGCACTGCCTATGGTTTCAGGCCAAACCCGGATTTGTTCTTGGCGTTAGCGGAGAGGTATAACTACCGTACCGGCACCTTCATGACCCCAAGAGGCGAGATAGGATTCGCCCTTCATGAAATGGCATATATTTTTCAACTGCCAACAGCAGATCTGCCATATGAAGAGTATATCCCTTTCGTTGATGAAATGAATAAGATCTCCGAAGCCAACCCACTGGTTCTTCATGTCTTTGAAGAATTGATGTGCCATTACAGTATTTGTAAGGCTTTCTATAAAGGACAAGGTGGAGAAGGAGATTCCAACTGTTATTCTTCCAAATGGATGGCCTATTTATTTTAAGGTCGTACTGATGAAGTTCAGAAGAAGAAGAAGTCTGAGCAGTATGTCGGTGAATTTAAACCTCTGAATCAAGCTGAGATTGACAGGCTCATCCGGGATACCACTCATGACGACATTGTCATTGAGGAAGACGAAGGCACTTATAAAGCCGGTGATAGGTTTGAGACCTATATTAAGCAGGGCAGCCGAGAATTATCCGCTGAAGGTCATCTGGCCGGATTTATCTCTCTCTGGCTGAGAAAATTTATAGTCCCTGGCACCTGTTCAGCAGACAGGATGCACAGAGGAGTTGTCTTCGCAGCAGTCCGTCTGGTTTTTGGGTATAAGATGGATTTACTGACAGCAATGACATGCCGTCTGAATGCTGGATTAAGGGCATACACAGACAGAATGTTCGAATTGGCAAGGAAGAGCCTTACATCCTTTCCTCGGGTAGAAATGCCCTTTACATATTTATTTGGATGGCTGCTTCTGCATTTCGAATCTCTTATGAGTGCTGGGATGGCTAGACCAGATGACACCTTTCTGGAAAGATACAGTCACACACCAAAATGGAAATATGACACTTTGACAGATTGCAGAACTATATTAAACAGGGGAGAACTATGGAGCTTCACTTGTGTTCCTCCACCTGTTGGTTATGAGACCATGCCTGGAAGGTTGATTGATGGCATTGGTGGCAATGAGTTGGATGATGTTCAACATGAATGGCTGAAGAGGATCAGGCTATCTCATTTAATCTGCCGCCGTGACAACATCACTTATCTAGAACCATATCTTCCGAGCAGGTTTGCTCGGCAATTTGGTTACGATCAGTTGCATGTAGGCAATACAACGACGTGTTTTGGTTATCAAGGCGGGTTGATTGATGGTGCCAGAGCGTGGATATATTACATTGCTAAAGGTACAGGGGCAACCTTTTCCATGCCAGATCCGGTCACCTATCAGAGAGGAGCTAGAATATTGGCGTCTTATGCCAAATTCTATGTATCAGCTAATACCTTTGATGAAAAATTCAGCATCTTAGGTAGAAGCTTTATTCATATTGAAAAGAAATCAACTAAATCAGCCCTGCCTAGAGATTGTCATGATCAAGAAGATCTTTTGGCTACCGATGAAGTTAATGATGAAGTTCTAGAAACTTTCTTCTCTGATGACCTTCATCAACCATTACATGTACCCATCGGGAGTGCTAAAGAAAGTATATCTGCTGATAATACCCTGAAGAGGAAGCGGGGCAAAGGTGCTGCTGGGCCTGCCCCAAAAAGAGTCACTCGAGCAGAGACTCGAAATCGTGGAGGAATTACCATTCCAGGGACTTCTCCTGTTTCCAATCGAGTCAGAGATGCTGATGAAGCAGGTAGTGATCCAAAAGACAATTATCCTACTGTTCCATTCACAAAAAGAATAGGAAGAAAAGTGATAGTTTTAAAAACTAAATCCGTAATTTGTCTCGATGCAGAGAGTCCCACCGATCGTGCTGTGCGATTGGCTTCAGAAAAATAAGCTGCTTTTGATTTTTCTGTAAAGACAGAACCTGTTGAAGAAGATATTCCTGAACCTGCTGGGTCATCCATGCCTTCTGATATAGGATCGATTCCGTCAATGGCCGATGATACGCAGGAGATTAGTCAACCTGCGGTAGAGGCCGAACATCAGACTGAAACAGCTAATGACTTACTGATTTTGGGAGAATCAGTGAAGGAAGCCACTTCTCTCAAACCAATTGCTGAAGCTTTAGAGAGCGAACAAGTTGACTATGAACCGTCGTCTCATTCTTCTGGAGAAAAAGACATGGAGATAGACGATGAATCACCGTCTAAAACTCTAATTGATATACTGAAGACCATTGGTCAACACTCAGGGTTGACACCAGAGCCGGAGAGGCATATAGAAGTTCAAGTTCCGAGTACTTCTGGGGCGGGAAGCAGTAAAATAAATCCCGTGTCAGAAAGTACTCTGAACAGACTACGAGCCGGGCTGAATGATCCGAAGGAAACTGAATATGAACCAGCTCCAGGTAATATTTTATTCATCAAAGTTTTGTCTTGTCTCTGCTTTATTGTCTTTTGGTTTTGATCATGCTTTTTTGATTCCAACAGCTGTAGGAACTGCACCGGCTATGAGTTCTACTCAAGCCCCACTTGTTCAAACTGATGTGGGTGAGGGGAGTTCACATTTGCCGAGTTCTCCAAAAGCACTCACTTCAGCTCCTAGAATAGCGGCTCCTCCTGCTCCTTCCCCTACTATTGCAGCGACTCCCGGTTTTGATACAGGGATTGCAAAGATCATGGGGATGTATTCAGATATTATTTATTCGTATCTGGATACATTCTCAAGACGACTTATGAAGGATGAGACTATGCCCTTTTCGAGTCTTCGAGAGGCGACTAGTTTTCCACTTTCAGCTTTGAGACAGGCTGATTATGGGACCCAATGTGTCTTTTTTGAACATCTCCTGAATGATTTAGAAGCAAACATCCATAAATATTGGGAGATAAAAAAGGAGGATATTAATTCTCTGACTGCAGCTGAGATTGCTCAATTGGAGAATGAAGCTCAAGCTCAGCACATTGCTCTGACAGAATTCCTCGCTCAGTCTTCTAAAGTGTTAATGGCGAAAGACGAAGAAATAATAAGTACTCGTCAGAATATGGAGCGCCTAGAGAAAGATGAAGCGTCAAAAGCTGAAGAGCTTAGGAAATTGAGGGAAGAACTAGCTCGTCTTCAGGAGCAAATTGTCTCCGTAGAAAAAGAACAATCAGAGATTGCTACTGATCGTAAATCTGCAGCTGAACGCTGTCAAGTTTTACAGCAAGAGCGAGAATTGATACAAATCAATCAGATTGAAGAAACCAATCGCCGTAGCTCTATTATTGTGGAATATGACCAACGGATGATTGGAGCTGAAACAGCAGAGCGAATCAAGAAAGCTCATGAAGAAAAGATAAATAATATAATCGTTCGTATTCAGGAGATAATTACTCCTCCTAAATAGATCTTTTACATTTATCATGTATTGAAGTTTTGATACCCATTTGTAATCAATGTTCTGATTTTGATTGAAATGAATATCTTGGCTTGATTTCAATTCTGTGGATGATATTTTTGTAGAAAACATGTTCAGAGGTAAATAATACCTGACATATTTCAATAAAATAGAATATACAAATAAACTTTGTAACTCTATCATGATACTAAACCAAAGATAATTTTAATTTAATACTGATTAGAGAAAACAGAATTCAGATATAAAGATATCTTTGGATTCTATTTTCCATGATCTTTGGACTCGAAAATCAAAAGACGAAATATCATTTTCAGAGAATAGAAAATATGATACATACTGAGATAGAAAATTCAGAGGTAATATGGACATGATTTTCTATACAAGATCTTTATTAAATCTACTGGGGATCTAATAATACAAAATATCGAATTCTCTGGAAAAATGATACATGGTAGAATATCAGTTTCCTCTGGGGATAACGATATCGAGATCACTTTTGTAGAGAAGAATTAACTTTGATTTTATATTTGCTGGAGAATGATGAAAATATTATACATAATATTTTTTTAAGAATTTGCCATTGATAGGCATCATCATGACTTTCCCATCCATAGAGGCAAGCTGGTATGCTCCGTTAGAGAAGACTTTGTTTACTACGAATGGGCCTTCCCATTTCGCATCAAATTTGCCTTTGCTCATATGTGTTTTGGTCATAGGACGTCTGACAGTAAGGACCAGTTCTCCCTTCTGATATGCTCTGACTTTGACTTTCCGGTTAAAAGCTTTTGAGATTCGGGCCTGATACAGCTCGATATTTTGTTGAGCATACAATCATTTTTCATCTAGAGCTTCCAATTCTTGAAGTCGAAGATGATCATTGTTTTTTGTTGTAAGTTCATTGGAGATTGCAATTCTCAGAGAAGGAATCTGGATCTCAAGGTGAAGAACAGCTTCACACCCATATACCAAAGAGAAAGGCGTACATCCAGTCGCATTGCGAACTGTGGTGCGGTAGGCCCATAAACATTCACCAAGCTTCTCGCTCCAGTTGCGTTTGTTGGAAGAAACGAACTTTTTCAAGAGTTTGATGATCGTTTTATTAAAAGCTTCTGCCAATCCATTAGCTGATGGATTATATGCTGTAGAAGCTAAATTATTGATCCGATGATCATTGCAGAATCGAGTAAATTTCTGACTGACGAACTACGGTCCGTTATCATGGATAATACGCCGAGGAACACCAAATCGATAGATGACATGATGTTTGACGAAGTTGATAACATTAGAAGTTTTGACTTCAGATAACGGGATTGCTTCAGCCCATTTGGAAAAGTAATCGGTTATTGCTAGAATAAACCGATGTCCTCTTGATGATGGTGGGTTGATGGGACCAATGACGTCCATGCCCCAAGCTTCAAAGGGCCATGATGCCGCTGTTGGGTGTAAGAACTCTGACGGTTGATGGATAAAGTCTGCATGAATTTGACAGGATTTACATTTCCGAGCATATTGAATGGCGTCAGCCACCATCGTGGGCCAATAATAACCCATACGTCGGATACGATCTTGAAGTTTAGGACCTGGTTGATGAGCTCCGTAAACACCATCATGTGCTTCACGGATTATCTGTTGTGCTTCTTCACCAGCGATGCATCAAAGGAGAAGACCGTCGTAGGACCGACGATATAGTGTCTTCGTAGTATGATTATAATAGAATCTGAGAGATCGACGCCGGATAGACGCTGCTTCACTCGGATTATCGGGAAGTATGTCATATAATACAAAGTCTAAAAATGGGCGTCTTCAGTCTTCAGTTATGGCTTCTGTTTCATTAGAAAAGACATATTCCATAGTAGAATCGGAAGAAGACGAGGACACTTTGTCAAACTTTAATCCAGCATCAAGGTTGAGAAAATCTTCATGGGGATTATGAGAAAAAGCCAAAGCCAAATTATTCTCAATGCAGAATAGTTCTCGGTTATAAACCACTATTACTTGCTGACGTCTGATTGGTATGGCTAATACAGCGGCAAGATTAGCCAAAGCATCAGCTTCTGCATTATAGGCTCGTCGAACATGTTCAATAAAGAAGCCTTCAAAGGATGAGGCCATAGAGAGTGCTGCTCGATGATAAGGTATCAAATCTTGATGACGAACTTCATACGTTCCTCTGATCTGATTGATAATAAGCTTGGAGTCTCCATAAACTTCTAAATATTGAATGTCTAGATGTTTAGCAAGTTGAAGACCGATGAGCAATGCATTGTATTCGGCTACATTGTTTGAACATGATTGATCCAGAGAATAAGCCCTCTGAATAGTTAGTCCTTCTGGGGATACGAGAACAATCCCAACTCCGGCGACAATATCGCCATTAGGACCTATTCTAGATGCTCCATCAAAGAATAGACGCCAGGTAAAAATTTCTTCAGAAATCAGATTTGAATCCAGAACTTCATCTGGGATCTCATCATATAATTTAGAATCTTCTGGAACCGCATGAGCTGCCAGAAAATCAGCAAGAGCATGTCCTTTAACTGACTTCTGGGGAATATAATGCATGTCGTATTGAGCTAACAAGATTCCCCAATTAGCTAGTCTGGAGTTGAGAATACCGGGTTTCTTCATCATAATCCTGATGGGATTTACTTTGGAAATGACGTGAATCGTTTGACCGATAATATAATATCGCGTTTTCTGAACAACAGACATTAATGTAGGCATTCTTTCTCGATTGGAGAATAACGCGATTCAGCGCCTGTCATTGTGCGACTGAGATAATAAATAGCTTATTCATGGCCATCTTTATTTTTCTGGGCGAGTAATGCACCAAGAGAATGATCCATGGCTCGAACATATAGAAGGAATGGTATTTCCGAAACGGGAGGTACCAAAACTGGGGGGTTCATGAGATACTGTTTGATATCGTCAAATGCTTTTTGATATTCTTCGTTCCAGACGAAAGATACACCTTTCTTCAGAAGTTTGTTGAATGGTCTGCAGCGTCCTGATAAGTTGGAAATGAATCTCCTGATATAAGCAATTCTTCCTTGAAATCCTCGTAGCTCTTTTAAGGTGCGTGGAGGACGCATCTCTTGAATGGCTTTTATCTTCTCAGGATCCACGTGTATACCTTTAGCGGTAATGACGAAGCCGAGAAATTTACCACTAGAGACGCCCAGGAAGGACTTAGTAGGGTTCATTTTAAGTTGATGCTGACGTATTAAATCAAAGATAGTCTTCAAATCTTGGATATGATCCTCCTTTCGTCGACTTTTAACTACAATATCATCAACATAGCATTCGACTATTTTTCGGAGATGTTCGCGGAATATAGTGCTCATTGCTCGCTGATATGTTGCTCCTGCATTCTTGAGACCAAACGGCATCATTGTATAACAGTATGTACCGATCGGCGTTCTGAAGGAAGTGTGTTTTTCATCATCTGGAAACATTTTGATTTGATTGTACCCCGAATACCCATCCATGAATGACATTCGTTCGAAAACACATGTGTTATCGATCATGACATCGGTAATTGGAAGAGAAAACTCGTCTTTAGGACAAGCTGCATTGAGATCGCGAAAGTCTATACAGACTCGGATCTTGTCGGTCTTTTTAAGGACAGGAACGATGTTAGCCACCCATTCAGGATGTTGTTCCTCTCGAATAAATCCGGAAGCCATAAGCTTGTTGACTTCAGCTTCAATTGCATCCATAATGTCTGGACGAAATCGTCGCTGTTGTTGTTTGACTGGTTTAGCATTTGGCATGATATTAAGTTTGTGCATTGCAATCTTTGGATCTAGTCCCGGCATATCCTCATAACTCCAAGCAAAGACATCGATATAATCATGAATAAGCTTAATCATGTCTTGCTTATCTGTTTCTGAAAGACTTTCACTGATGAATATTGGTTTAGGGGACCCTTCTATACCAACATCAATTTGGATCAGTTTATCTTCAGTAGGAGGTTCCCTCTGCTCGAACCTGAATTCCCATTGATTATCTAAACTTTGAGCCCATTGTTCTGATTCAGGTGATATTTCAAAATCATCCTCCTCTTCATTATTTTCTTGCGGGCCATCAACAGAGACCATATTGATGGATAGAATAGAGCGATGGAGGTCGCCAATTCTCGTGTCAGAATCCCAAGAGAGGGAATCGGAAGACTCAGATCGTTCGTCTTCATCGGATTTTGAATCTTCATAAACTATGTTGATAAAGGAAGTAGGAGCAATGTAACCTAAACCACATTTTGTCCTTCCATATTTTAATGAAGGAATTCGAACAGGCATCCTTCTTCCTTTTCCATTATTGAGGCTAGCTCTGAAGTCATAATCCATATTCTTGATGATATTTTTGGATTGCTGACTGTAGCGACGCAGTTGTAACCTTCCAGTATCGTCGTTTGTGTCATCTTCTTCCATGTTAGGAGGATTCTGGGGTCCTTTATAGAAGAATATTGGATTTTCTCCCTTCTTTCTAGTAGGGACCACGAAGTATGATTTTTGTATGGACTCCAATGATACGTCTGTATGAAGAGTTTGAATAACTCCTATAGTTAGTGGCTCTAAGCTATCTAGCAATTGTAAATAACTTTGTACATGATTACAGACATCAATATACTGCAAAGGAGATGCTTCATTAATATTAGATACTGTATTTACAACAAAAGGCTGAGCCTTATCAGACTTAGTCAAATTAATGACAAAATGAGGAGAGGAAGAGCGATCAGAAGTTTTGTTTCGATTAAGATCGATAACAAAAGGCTCAGAAGAGGTGAGCTCCCTTGAAGAAGATCGTGGATAAGTAGTACGTCCACTGACTGGAATGACTATAGTATCTGGTCTAGCCTGAGAAGGTGGAGGGGGAGTGGCACGTCCACTGACAGGAATTATCAGTGAACTTTATGGAGCCTGGGAAGACGATATAGTAGTACGTCCACTGACAGGAATTATCAGTGAGCCTTGTGGAGAAGTAGTACGTCCACTGACAGGAATTATCAGTGAGCCTTCTTCAGATAATTTAACAGACTGCGGAGGAGTGATACGCCCTTTTACAGGAATAACAAAAGTGTCGACTTTTGATATCTCATCGTCATTATCCATAGCTTGCAACACTTTTGAGTATTCGTCTTTGTACATGCGAGCGTCATTGAAGTAAGCTTTAACTCCTTTGAATGGATAGAGATCTGCAACCTCTTTTTGAACTTCTCCATTATCATCAACATATTTGAAGCACTGATAAAGAGTCGAAGGAACGACATTATGTTCATGCAAGAATGGTCTCTCCAATAGAGCATTGTATGAGCAACCATGATTGTCGATGATGTAAAAAAGTAACTTTAGTGCGAAGATCGCCTATTTGAAATTTGAGGCGAATCTTGCCCAAAGGCTCACTTTTTCCCTGATTGAATCCCAAGATGGTAGTGATAGTGCTGGAAAGACTATGCACAGGTATCTTCAGTGCATCTAGCATAGCTTTTGGCATAATACTGAGAGCGGATCCTGGATCAATCAGTAGACGATCAACCTTCATAGAATCGATATATCCTGTATGATATAAAGGACGGTCATGTCGATTATCCTCTAGCAGCATATCATCCTGCGTAAAGGTAATGTTTGGAATAAATTCCAATACATTATGGCAATGAGAGACAGGTTCTATTTCCAACTTCTTGAGGAGAGTTAGGCAGGTTTTTGCTTGCAGCAGTGCTTCACTCAGAGTTTCTCGAGTCTCTTTAGAGAGGTGTAAGAGCTCGAAGATTGATAATTAAGCTGGTGTATTGGCTAGTTGAGCCAATATATCAAAATTATAAGGCTTTTCAAGTCCTGTAGGAGATGACTTCTTCAATGGTTTGTCGAAGCGGACTTGTTGTTTGCCTTTGTCAGCTGCTGTTGGCTTAGAAGGAACTGTCTCAACAGGAACATTTGAAGCCTCTTCAGTAGAGACTGGTGTTGGAGCTGTAACCGGAGGAACATCAGAAGTTTCTTCAGGAATTTTAGCATAATCTTTCAGATATATTTTTTCTGACCGAGTTCCAGCAAGAACTTTGCCTTCAGGCTCAGGGTCTATGGAAACCCTGTTGCAATTCTTTATCTTGCTCTTGGTTCTTTTATGCTTGATGAGAGCTTCATTCCAGAAACCAAGGCCAACACGAGATTGATTATGCCTCATAGTGATGGCTAAAGGTGCTCGGAGTCCTTTGCCTGAGTTCAAACCAGGAGCAATGGCTAAATCATAACCCATCTTCGCCATTAATTCATGAGATTGTGAACTGTATAGATGAAATGCAGGCTTGTACCTATCTTCAGATTGAAGTACAGATTTTATCTCCGTAGGGAGTAAATTTCCTGCCAAGATGAAAGTAGAGGTTAGATAAAAATCGGGTGTGAAACTAGAAGTCACATTACATGACTTAGTCTTCCCGAGCTTCTTTTTAGATGAGGGAGCCTTTCGAGGAGAAGAGGAAGACGTCTCAAACTCCGTCATTAAATCCGGGTGAATCCACATGATCTCTCCCTTCTTAGTTGTGACAGGAACAAGTCCTTCATTCTGTGCTGGTGGGATGTTCACAACTTCGAGAGTTGCTTTGGGGATAAGAATAATCCCACTTTCCACCATTAAAGGAGGGAAGTCACCGAACTGTATTGAAATTACATTTGCTGTGACTGTCTTGTCTTTGGGTGTCAGTGTCACAGCTCCTGATTTAATCATCTCTTGGATCTTTCCTTTTAATACATAGCAAGACCGGATTGTATGACCCAGCATTCTATGATATGGACAGTATTTTGGATGATCTGTCTTATTGGCTTCATCAGGCTTTTTGATTTCTGGCAATTGAATCTTGTTACCTTTGAGCAAGCATTCAAAGATACCCTAAACATCGTCATCGTCGAAAGAATATTCTTCCTTCAGCCGAGGAGGTCTCTGTTGTTGATTTGTTGGAGCTGGAGTAGCTTGGGTAGTCTTTACCTCTTGACTACTGCTTTGGAGATTAACTTCAAGAGCTTCTTTCCCTTTGCGATTGTTGGGTCGAGTACTATTGCTAGCACTCTGATTTGATTCCTTGGGAGCCATTTGTACCCCCAGACCCTTGAAGGTCTCAGCACTGACTTCAGCAGCCTTGGCACTGACGATGAAAGAAGGCCAATCTTGGAACTGAGTGGACCCTGTCCACATGCTGATGATTGGTAAGAGATTCGACTTGCAAGTGTCGATAGTAACAGCATCGGGAGTTCCGAGAGGCATTTTGAGGGCTTCTCTTCTGAATCTTTCAATGAAGTCCTCGGTGGTTTTATTATTTTTCTGTTTAATTCTTATGAGGGCTGACATGGTCATGTCATTGAGTCCTTCATAGAACCGTTCAAGAAACATTTGCTTGAAATCGGCAAATGAGGTAATGCACCCATCAGGAAGACTTCTATACCATTCATAAGTCGTTCCTTTGAGACACCCAACAAACACCCGAGTAAGGAGGGCATCACTTGGTTGCAGTTGATCAGTCATTACTTCAAAGTGATTAATGAACTGACTTGGGGAGGTTGTCCCATCAAAGAAAGAGATAGTCGGAGGCTTGTATTTAGGAGGATATGATACTTGCTTCCATTCTATCGGGTAAGGTTGCTTGATACCTAACCTTTGTAAACCATCCTTCTGTTTGAATGCCTCGAATTGAGTTCGGAGATTCCTTAACTCTTCAGTAACAATTCCAGAAGATTGTGGAGTTGTAACTTGTTGAGTGTAATTGGGAGGAGGTACTGCAGCATATGTACCACCCCCAGCTCCAGACTGACTTGGAGTGGGTTGTACAGGAATAT
The DNA here is from genome assembly GCA_029216955.1 of Iris pallida. NCBI lineage: Eukaryota > Viridiplantae > Streptophyta > Magnoliopsida > Asparagales > Iridaceae > Iris > Iris pallida. The sequence goes on along the minus strand of JANAVB010013624.1, from coordinate 26,975 downwards.
TAGATTGTACCCCCGGAATAGTAGAGGGTTCCGGGTTTGGAGCAACAGGAGTATTTAATACAACTGGAGGGGCTGTCTGTTGGACTTGCTGAGTTTGATGCTGAGCTTGCATAAGAGTGTGCATAGCATTCAATGTATCTGCCATAGCTCGCAACTGTTGTTCCAAGGAAGAAATCCTTTGTTCATGAGCTTCGGTGCTAGTTGAAGGTTCATGATTGCCCTCTGCCATGTAAGTGGTAATCATTCGAGGAATAGATGATGAAACAGTCTGTTCTGAATCATCACTGTGTGAGTCAGTATCTTTCTCGGGGCTATTTACGGGAATCAATACTGGAAAGTTGGATTCTCCAAGGAAGTCCTCTGTGATCTCCGGATTACTACTTGGAGGAGAAGAAGAAGAGACCCTGGCCAAGGCTCCGGTCCTGGATCGGGTGCCGAGATAAACACCATCTTCAGAATCTGATATAGCATCAGATCGTATGCTACCCCCAATATTTTTGGAGGTCATGTTGACAGAAGCATAAAGAGGTTCATCTTCATCCAATATTGGTTCATATTGAATCCGTTCGAAAACAGATCGTCTTTTTGGTGAACAACAACATTGAATCACAACTCGATGTTGGAAGTTGCAACCATGCTTTTCATGGCAAATATGAGCAATATCATAGCCTGATGGAGTGTCGATTCTCCGTTTATTTTGTAAATACTCCCGGAGATCTGTAGGAACAGATTGGGAAGTACTTGAAGATAGTTTCTTTGTAGAAACTTGTCTTTTGTTCTTCTGTCTTCTCAGTTCTTGAGTGTATAAAGACTGATTAATTTGAGCCACATAGTTCTTGGCATATTCTGCATCAGAGTCTAATATACTTGTCTCAGTGGAACCGAGACGATTCTGATTAAGCTTGTTACGAAGATCCGTAGGAGATCTGACTTTGGTATCAGTCTTGGATACTTGTAATTTGCCTTTCTCAGATCGAGAAATTTTAAGAGAAGGAAGATGGGTATTATTCCGACTGGGAGTCGGTAATAATCCATCTTTAGAGGAATTAGCCAAAAGGCATTTTCCTTTGTTTGATCTAGTAAGAGTACTAGTCAAATTAACTCCAGAGGTAAAGACCTTAGGAGTAGAGGAGTTGACTAAAGAGTCTTTCTCCTTGGTTGGCACAAGATGTACAAGTTGAGGGGGAATCATTTGTATGTTCTGTGGAAGACAACCCCCAGCTTGATTTTGAGAAACAGTCAAAGGACTGTATCTGTTAGCATACGCTGACTTCAGTTTGGGCTTCTGGTCATACGCTGCCTTTTTATTAGCATACGCTGGCTTTGGCTTAGCATACGCTGCCTTTGCCGTACACTGCCCTTTGACTGCCATACGCACAGAGTCATCAATGGCTAAAGAGCCGACTGCTGTCGTAAGAGTAGAGGGAGGAGAGACTTTGACATGTCCAGAGATGGTTTTCCTTGGACACGCTGACTTGGTTAAAGAACCCACTTTGTCAGCGTGACTAGGAGAAGCCACTGTTGCCGTGTTCAGAGAAGCCTAAGTGTCGCTTCGTTGAAGTTGAAAACGTGTTCTTGTCAGTGTGAGAAGTGACAGAAACGTCTCGGGCTGTTGAAGAAGACTTAGGGACATAGATAGAGCGTCCCTTCTTCTTGGCAGCAGGAAGAGCGGAGGAAGCAGTTTGGCCCTCCTTCGCCTTGAGCATTTCTTCGTAAGCAGATTGGTCGAATTGTACGACCATCGTCTTCTTCGTCGAGCCGATCGACGAAGTATCGTATTGAGTTGTTGCTATCTCGTTGGAGGAGACAGCTTTCCCCAGCAGAGTCGCCAATTTGTTTTCCATAAATAAATTTACTTTATTTATTTTGTATCTGAAAAAATTACAACTGTAGGAATCTAATCTAGAAGACGATTACTTTATCCCTTGGACGATGCGATGAAGAAAACTCGAACTTCGAAGAACTTGGACAGCAACTGGGCAATCTCTCTGTTCTCTCTAAAATTGATTATAGTGTTTGATGAAGATGAAGAAACTCTCTTTTATAGAGTTCTGGATAACTGTTCTGAAGCATACGCTCAGTCAGTTACTTGACGTGTGCATAACTGCAGGGACGCGTGGCGAATTCTGGTAAAGACACGTTGGAGTGCGGTTGAGAGTAGTGGAATATATCTAGGAGAGCTTGGTGGCATGGATGCCACGTTGCATAACTTCTGAATAACTGAGTAACTGAGTACAGGACACGTGAGAACGTGTGTTGACTGTACATTAAAAGTCATCCTGGATGCCTTTGCTGTGATACGCTGTCTTTGAAGAGGAGTCATACGCTAGCTTTTGAAGGTACATGTCTTGCATACGCTGACTTGGATCATATAAAGCTGATACGCTCACTTGATTGGGAAGGAGTCGTATGGAGTCCATACGCTCACTTGGCTGGAAAGGAGTCGTATGGAGTCCATACGCTCACTTGGTTGAGAAGGAGTCGTATGGGGTCCATACGCTCACTTGGTTGGGAAGGAGTCGTATGGGGTCCATACGCTCACTTAGCAAGGGGTCCATACGCTCACTTAGCAAGGAGTCGTATGGGGTCCATACGCTCACTTAGCAAGGAGTCGTATGGGGTCCATACGCTCACTTGGATGGCAAGGAGTCGTATGAGGTCCATACGCTCACTTGGTGGGAAAGAAGCCGTGTGGATTGAAAGAGTAGACACGTGGCTGTTCTCAATCTTCTCAAACACGCCATATCTTTAAATACTGACAAATATTTTTGAGCGTCGTGCTGCAGATATGATGGCTGACAGACTGTCAGAAATGACAGTAATGATGGCTCTTTATTTATGATGGCTGCTGAGCTGTCCTCGTAAGAAACAAAATCCTTTCTCGAAAACCTATACGACGGCTAATCTTCATAGGGCAGCTGTCTTTGCACGAAAGACGAAGTGTCAGATTCATCCTTCATTAAATACATGCTGTGCTGTTATCTCAAGAAATATTAAAATATTCACTGAGCGTACGGCCTTTAGATGAGCGTATGGCTTTGACTGAGCGTATGGCCTTGAGCGTATGACTTGGGCTGAGTCTTATGTCAGCGTGTCATAATTTTCACACCCTACAGGTACAAGCTACATGTCTCGTCTTACATTATGTCTAGGACATGAATTCCTAATTTCTACGGTCAGATATTCGTACTGAATCTGGCTAGGATAATGACTAGATTGATCAAGTAGTCCATGAAGAGATTTTTTAGCTACAGGCAGTCCCGTTATTTGGACGCTCTAATTGGACTTGTAGCCTGCCGTCGAGTAAGGCACATTTCCAGCGCACTGTCATGTGTTGCAGCAGTAAGTCACCTAATCCAACTCTCTCAACTTGCGACTGGATAACCTGGATTAAGACTTTAGGGCTTATGGCTGTTGGAACATCTCGATGCATCTTGTTAGTAACTAAGCTTGTGATAACCCTAGTTAGTTAAAGTATCAAGCCGTACTCATTGCTTGGCCGTGATTGATGGATGGAGTCCCATCTAGTCTTGTCTAGGCAAGTCCAGTACATGGTTATTTCAGCACGTTACTGTTATACTTTACTTTATCGATAATTGGTTAGAAAATAAGTTCTGTTCAGGTGAAGGGTTACAACCCCGGTTCTTGTTTGGTTTACGGGTGTAACTTGGTTACTGAAATAGTCCTTTAGTTATCTTATCGTTTATCGCCTTGTTTCTCTAACTCATGTCTTTCGCTATCATTGATGTATTTATGTGTTAATATGCTGGTTTTAGTTCTTAAATGAAGCCTCCCTTGTGGCACTTGCTCTTTCTGGCCCAGCTGGTTTGTATGGCCAGATTTTGGAGTAGCACCTGAGGATCTTCCAGCCTTCCAGCCAGATGGTGAATACTAGACGCAACCCTGGCAACTAGTGGGTTTTATTTTGCTCTCCCACTCTATTGAAATTATTCTTTTGAGACGTTTAGCCGCCGAGCAAGTGTTAGCTCATATTAAATTTACATTTCTGTCTGCCTAAGGGCTGTAATATGATTGACAAATCCTAGGGTTGATCATGTATAACTTAAACTCTTGCTAGTCTTCGTATTTTGTATGACTAGCTTAATGATCATCTGAATATGTAATGTATGGGATGCCTTACTTTGTATGTCTAATGATCTACCATCTTGTTACATTTACTTGTTTGCTTGAGATTGAGACACTAGGCTTGTTCTTAACCATAAGTGACTGTTGGCTTGTAGTTAAATCCTCATGCATCTAGACAGCCGTAACCGTACATCGAGGTGGGTTACACTTCAATGTATGTAGCTGGTTGTGTCTGTCCCCCGCTCTCCAGTATTCTGGTTCTGGGGCGTGACAAAAATAGAGCATCACCTTTCGTTTGGTTAGAGAGGAATTGACTACTTGAAGAGCCAAAGGCTCCTGTGAAGACAAAAGAATATCTAACTCCACCAAGGATGCTTGTTGCTTCCACCCTTGAATTGATCTAACATATACAATATACTCCTGATGAAGCCCGTGAATGATGTCGCTATTCATTAGTTTCTCTGAAATTGATTCATTTGGATCTACAATGGAACCTCCATACATAGATTCTTGAGTTTTAGAAAATATTGCAAAATGAGAAGATCACCTTGTAAAGCATTTGCTAACTTACTCTAGCAATTTTAACTAAGCCACGTTTTTTTGTTGAATAATGAGCTTATTGTCTTTAATATTATGACATCGACTCACATCTAATAATATGCTCATAGAGATCATATAAAATACTTTACCTCTGATTTAATATTTGAACTTCTTTATTTTTTTAAAGCCTTTGCATTTTTGTTGTATCCATCAAAGCAACTTTCCAGTCTCAATCAAATAATTTCCAAAGTTGTTTGACAATAAGATATGGCTCCAAGCAAGCCCACCAATATTGTATTTGGAAGGAGTAAGTGTTGCAATAATTATTATCGTACTTCTCTGCCTTAATGAGCACGATACAACCATGTCTCACCCTTAGAACTCTACCTCTTATTAAAAAACCATCACTTGCAGTATATGATTCTTATACATCTTTAGTACATCATACCCCCACTAGGCCTGTGCACCATACCACCATGCATCTTAACATATATTGTTCCTTCATCGACGATCTTATAAACCAAGTGATCACCCAAGCGAAGAATATCAGTCTTGTTCTCCAAAGAAGAAAAAAATAATACATTTGAGCAAATATGTAGTGAAATACCAAAATCCAATATCCAACCAGGAGTAGCTTCCTTACCCTAGAAGACAATTAACATATCGTCCTAAGTGTCATCACGCCCTTACGTCACTACTGCCGCATCTTCATGATTATTTTTCCTTCTCTGCACGTTGCAAACAGTTTCTTCTAAGGTAGAGAAATTTATTGTAATAATAATACGTGTTGCTCTTCTTCCTTGATGTCGTTCGAGATCGTGCAGCTTTTGATAACCCTTTTATCAAGAGTCTTTCCTCTTCCATCTGCCACCATCGTCAATTCTTCGCCCTTAGAAGTAGGGATTTTCAACAATTGATTAGAAAAAAAATGATGTAGTGACTTCCTCCAACTTATCGTATCCTTCCCATATAGAAGCGTAGTCACTATATGCTTATACGAAGAGGAAAACGAGGTATGAAGAAGTAGGTCCTTGTCTTCTTCTTTCCCTTTTGCACCAACGATGCTGAAGTTGGCTCAAAAGCCTGTTGAACACATTCAAGTGTTCCAGTAGATTTTTAAATTCCTTCATTCTCAAGCCATACAATTATTGCTTCAAGTACAGTCTTGTTGTGACAGACATTGACATGTATAACCTCTCTAGCTTTTGCCAAAGCTCGACCGTAGTTTCTTCCTCTATGATGTTGAAGAGAATATTGTCATATAAACACAAAATGATGGAACTAGTAGCCTTCATCTTCATATCCTCCTACACGTCATCCTTCATTGTCTCTAGCTTCTTAGATTTTTCCAATAAGACTTTGTGATGACCTTGTTGCACCAAAAGAACTTTTACCCTTCTTCGCCACAGTCCGAAGTTTTATTTTCCATTGAACTTTCCCACCTTAAATCGTCTAAGCATTGCCATAGAATTTTTTGCCACTGTCGATCTTTCGAATATTCAACTGAAGCTCTGATATCACTTGTTGAAAATAAAAGCAAAAACTATTCCTCAAAATGAGCGTTCACGAAGACCTAATACCCGCAAGCCAAACACGGTGGTTTACTTATGAATAAAGATCACAAAAAATTAAAGACAAAGATAAAAAATAAATAAGTTAAAAATCTCAACCCGTAAAAAAATTACTGGAAGAGCGAGATCACTATATTAAATAAGGTTACAAGGCTTTACAAGATCGCTACAACTTTATAATTCCAACTACCAGAGAAAGTACACAAAGAGAACACAAGAAATCACCAAAGATTATACCCAAGAAGATTCAAGAAACCCAATTTCTTCTTCCTTCAATCTCTTTGTTTCTTCTCTTTTTCTCTCAACATACTCTTAGTGGCTACTCAACACCTTTCATTAAGCACAATTGATTATCTACACAAGGAACCTTATGCCCCTTTATATAGCATGTCATGTGTCAATATATGAAAATCCAATCATATATAGAATTGACATATGTTTCCATATTTAGAACCCATTAACTAATAAAGTGCCCTGGCCACGTTCAGTTCAACAGAATGAATCAACGGACACAATATTTGTTCAAACTTGGCTAGTAGTGACTTGCTCGAAGTTTCGTTTGGTCGAGGCAACTCCTCATTCAGGTGGAAGACTTCGATGAACTCGTCTCTGCTTTTCCTTCACCTAATAGAATGAGGCCTCGTGCTTGTTTGATTTGAAAAAACTTATTGCATGCTAATAAAAGAGTTGAATCCACATAGTTAAAAGAAAATAATCTCATCTTCTAGTCGATTTGTATAGAACATTGAAATGTTAACTTGCTACTAGATGGTATATCTCATCGTATTTTCAAATTGGCGCTTGCCCTATCGATTCTATGACTTGCATAAGTAGAGTTTTTTAAGCTGTCACATAGGCTATCGACTTGCTGTCATAGTCTATGCACTCACTTGGTTTCGATGCATGTCATATAGAGTATAACAATGTTTGGAGTACTTTGTGGAACATTATTTGTTCAAATTAGGTTGGAGGGCCGTCATATAGTTGTTCCAATTGAGATGATAATATGATTTAATTCAGTTTTGCATGAAGGATACCTAATAGCCGGCCCTGGGTTCAGAGGTGTAACATAGAAAGTTCTCGACATCGTAGGTCGCCGAGGCATTATCTAGTTTAGGAGTTGCTTAGAGATGGAAAGCTTAAAAGGAACAAAGGTTTGAGTTGTACTGTCAGTTAGGCCATATATTTACTTGAGTCTAGATGTTCTTGTAGGTGTGTGGTTATAGACAACTTGTGCACAAAGTTTTAGTTCCTCGAACGAATTATCGAGGCAGTAGGATTATGTCGGCCTAGGAGGAACAAGGCATAGCTGAGCTGGTTAAAGCACCGGATGATTTGAGAAATTTTAGGGGACTAGCTATCTAAGCTAAAAGGATCACCATTTAACCCTAGCTATGTCCAAGATGGCGTGTCGCTAGTGAGTTTCAAATAGATTGAGTCAAAGTGCTAGCGACAACTCGCATGCATGTCGTTAGATTTGAGTCATGAAGTAGATGTACGACACGCAATACAACTATCATGTAGAGACACGCTTTTGGACAACCATTGGTTATACGATGAGTTATCTTCGTGTCGACACTCTGTTTGTAAATTTTTGAGTATGGATTCATTTGTATTGAAACAGGAAAGGTCGAAAGGTAAGTAAGGGTAATTTTTATTCTGTCGCGTAGCACGGTCACGATGTTGCGGCACGAGTATGCTTAGTTATTATGCCAGAACTGATCCTAAGACAAGATTAGAAAGACCACTAAAGTCACACTCACTATAATAACGTGTTGGTTTTGTATAGGTGGACAAGAGGCCTCCCCACTAGTACATTCTTATGTACCAAAGCATGGAGATTCCTTGGCATTTCGAGACGTGCGATCGCGTTGAAGACTTCACTTATACTAGACATAATTTATACACATTACATATTTTGTTCTTTTTCAAGTTGTAAGCCTCAGGGCACGATATGTTGTAATTGAGAGAGAGAAAGAGAGAGACGAGAGAGAGAGAGAGAGAGAGAGAGAGAGAGAGAGAGAGAGAGATTGAGTGATGGTAACCTTGGCTTCGAGCTGCTGTAATCTTTTGTCTCAATATCAATAAAGAGCTTTTTTGCATAAGTTATGTTGATTCAATATTTCTACTTGGGACTTTTGTGTGACTTTATCATTTAGCTGCTCAATCGGTCATTTCGGTAATCGTCTTGTGCAAGCACAACTTAGGCTCGTACAACATCACGTCCTAGCGAAGACGACCGGTTCTGCAGACCGGGCTGTGACAAGGTAGGACTAGGACTTTGCTCCAATCCTATTATTGTTACGTTTCCTAATATGAGTTAATCCTAATAGTAAGCTCCATGAGCTAAGTCCACCAAGATTACTTCTGTTCTTCATAACGAAATACCAATTGCTCTTCTTCACCAGGGAAAATACACGAACGTCGATCACCTCCATTGTTGCTCTCACGATACCATGTGGAGGAAGCTCCCGCTTTCTCAAGTAGTGTATGATGTACACATGACACGAACGAATGTAAGATGTAAATAAAAAAGTTGGTGGAATAAAAAAATGAAGTGAGATACGATTTTTATTCAACATGCACAAATTTATAATAGATTACCATTACATGACACTTTGTAACTCATGTATCTTTGAGTTACATAACTAACTCTTGATTATATAACTAATCAATTTCATAGTTTATACATGACTATCTAAATTTATTTATGATAGGCCCTTTAATGTTAACATGCAATGCAATAACACTTATTGTATTTAGTGGTGTACTACGATGTACGTACCGAAATGCTTAAATACTGCTATAGTAAATACAACCCTTGTTTGGTTAGTACCAGAGCCGACTCTAGCAAAAATGAGGTCATATGTAAAATTTGGACGGAGAAACATATTTATACTTTGGACCAATTCTTATAAAGTAGTGGTCCTTGCGTAAATTTTGGAAAGATATTGAAAATTAAGATTTCTAGGTAAATTTTGAACCGGTCATAGGGTCCCTATGTAAATTTTGGATGGATCCTAAAAATAGAAACGTTTGTAAATTATGGATCCTAGGTCCATGTGTAAGTCGTCAAGGCTTGGAGGTTAGGACCTATGATGTGTCTCCATGTGTACGTATGTGTGTGTGTACAATGGAGAATAAAGCAAAAAATAAAAAAGAAACACGGCTCATGCTTGGAGTTGGTATCACAAAATTCTATATATTCCTAATTTGTTTGTATCCGTGGGACCGACGCAGTGTTCTCCCCCTCTCTCTTCACCTAATGATCATTCATTCTTTTGTTGATAAAAACCTCCCATGCAAATTGGCTTTTCCCTCTCTAGTCCCTGTCATATTACAATGTGTGCTTGTACGTGGTTGGGATGATGATTATGATGGCGCCCTTAATATTCCAACAAAGTGCACCACTTAGACCTTACAGTGGGCCCTAGCTCTAACCACAACCACCACAATTGGAGGTTAATTTGTAGGGACGTAACTAATTAAGGTGACGTGAGCCGTGCGGAAGCGTGACGATACTTATGCAAATTGATATATGGGTCGACGTCTCGATCGATCGATCGTAGCTTTGCATTGACTTCTTCTATTCATAAGCCTAAGAAATGGAGCCCAAGAAATGGCTTAGATGATGACAACAACAACAACAAAAATCATAATTATAAAGGGCCAATATTAAGTTGGAAGGTCAATTTGCTAAATAATTCTCCAGTACCGTCACCCTCAATCATGCCATCACGAAGTGTTAGGGCTTGGTAATCTACGAGAATTAGGATATTTTAATTATAATAGATGGTATTCTATATAGTATGTTCTAAGAATTTTTCCTTCTATTATTATATATGTTCATACGAAGTTATACAACATGACAAATTTAAAATATCAATCCGAACGCAATGCATGTTATAGTATATGGCATCACAAGGATTTGGGTCTCAATCATTGGAGATGAACTTATTTGTTTAGTTCATGGCCAATGCATGACAATTGTTGTCCTTCCTCATTCATTGTGTAGAGGTTGAGGAGTGCATGTTATTTCTTCTTTTTCATTTATTAAAAGTACATGCTAAACAAACATGAAGATTAGGGTGTCTAATATTGGTGGCAAAGAGTTGACCTCAAATATTATAAGAATGCATGTCATGAGTAATTATTTTAAGGCTAAGGAATGATAATATAAATTAAGTAGTACATATAAACTGCATTAGTGTATCAATTGTTCACATTATGTAATTGATGTTGCAGTATATATTTAGCCCACAACACGAGGGAATAGTAATTAATCATTGTGTTGGAGTGGATGGGGTTTCCAACCTGTATGGAGAAGACCCCAGAGTGCGACGAGCGCCGTCTGTGTGTCAGAGAAGCTCGGGGAGGTGACGAGGCCATTCAGAGACGAAGAAGGAGCTCGGGAGCTACCAAAGTACTTTCTGGAACAAGAGAGGCAGAGTTCTGGCCGAACTCTGCCCCCTTGGTTCCAAAACTGTTCTGTCACGAAAACACAGAGTTCTGGCTGAACTCTATGTCGACAGGCTGAGACTGATTTCATGATACTTTTATACCGTTGAATCGTATCCTACGGTCCAGGTTTTGCTGCGGAATAGAGGGTTTATACATGGTTTTTTCTAATCCTAATCACACAACACAACATTGAAAAAAATAGAGAGAAAAGAGGCAAGAGTGCCATTGCAACTTTGGGAGAGAAGAAGGAGGATTGAAGGCCGTTTACGAAGGAGGATCATGTTCGGGTAACCTCTACTCGTCGTTTATGTTCTTCGTAATTAGTAATCAATTATTCTTGCTTCCAAGTGTTGTGGGGATCCGTATTGGATCGGGAGAGGTTTGTAAAGGGTGTACTCCTTTATTTCATTAGTGAAGGCTTCTCAAGGGTTGGATTCCGATCGTCCCATGGTTTTTTTTGCAAGAATTTTCTACGTCAAAAGTTCTCTGTGTCTGCATGGACTGTGTTTGGTGTTTGGTTCGTGTGTTGTATTGCTCGGTTCTCTCGCATGTACTCTCTAGTTTGGGAAAGATTTATGTGCTTCTTTTCCAACATAGTGGTATCAGAGCCAGGTTCTAGAATTCATAAGGGTGTCAGAAGTTGACAGGAAAACCAGAGAGGAGAGATGGACGCGAAGCCTATGCGCATGGTGAACCTTAACGACACCAACTATCATTATTGGCGGAGCAAGATGAAAGATTTATTGTTTGTCAAGAAGCTGCATCTGCCCGTATTTGCTTCTGAACGACGGTTGATAATTCTGAGGAGGACTGGAAATTTGAGCACATACAGGTGTACGGACATATCAGACAGTTCGTTGACGAGAACGTGTACAACCACGTTGCCAATATTGAGCATGCGAAGACGTTATGGGATAAGCTAAAATCTTTGTATGCAAAAAAGATCGGGGTAAATAAGTTGTTCCAGATTCGGACGATGATGGATCTGCGGTACAAAGATGGGGCATCTATTACGGATCAATTGAGTGATTTCTAGGACGAGATTGACCAGCTATCTGATGAAGTCAAGTTCGACGACGAGGTTCAGGGACTATGGCTGCTGTGTACATTGCCAAACTCGTGGGAGACAGTACGAGTATCTATGATCGCTTCTGCTCTAGAAGGAATGGTCAGTCTGGAGTTTGCCAAGAGCGGGGTACTCAATGAAGAGATACAAAGATGTTCTCACGGTACTTCATCCACATCCCGTGTAGTGCCCCGTCCCGCTCAGTCAATCGGAGGAATCGGAACGCTAACGGCGTTCGGACTTAGCCTTACAACGGCTGCTCGAAGACATCGCTCGGTCGAGGCGACCGTTCGCTCAGGTGGGATAGTTTCGGTGAACTTGCCTCATCTTAGCCTTCACATAATAATTCGCATATTTTCAACTTACACAAGTAGGCTTGATAATAATATAGACGAATCCACATAGCTAAGAAAATAATCCTAACGGGTCGAATTGAGTTAGAATATGGAAAGGTCCAACGGTCGACTTAGAGTTGGGGCACGACGTGCTTTGAAAATGACACTCGATCCTTCGTCCCGTGGCTTGGGAGAAGGGAAAGTTGGTTGAGTAGGCGAAGTTATGAACGTAGCCTAAGTCATAGGCGTCGCCCGCATGAATGCTTCATAAAGCGTGCACGGTCCCATCGTCCAAGGCTTGGCATAGCCTTGATTTGCCCATGAGTTAAGTTGTGTTGAACGGATTGTGACATAAGTCTAGGCACCCAAATGACTTAGTCGTTCGAAGTCGAATGCGTGCACGGCACGTTCCCACGACGCAAGGCTTGACGCAGTCTTTGCTCGTAAAGTTGTTGCAAAGTTAAGTAAGGTAAGGACTATCAAATAGGCGTTCATGAGTTGAATAGTCCCACAATCCCAAGGCCCGTCGTATAAAGTATGATTCGGATGGTAGTGTTGCGTAGGACACGATTGGCTTAAGGCACGATGCACGGACTTAGCGTTTTAAGGTACGGGCTACGGTTGATTCATTGAGTTTGGAAAAAGGGCATGAAAGAAGTATGCTCGTGACTATAGGTCGTCGAGGCGGTCTCATAAGAAAGAAGTATGCTCGCGGCTATAGGTCGTTGAGGTGGTCTCAGAGGAAAGAAGTATGCTCCCGGCTATAGGTCGTCGAAGCGGTCTCAGAAAAAAGAAGTATTGAACTTGGCCCTGAAAGAAATGGTGACACTAGAGGTAGCATGACTTTGTGAGACGTCAGTTTGAGTCGAGTCTTGCATGGTCATGGACAACTTGTCGACAAGGTGGGTCATTTTCCAGTACGGCAACCCGGCGGCCACGGGACCGTTGCGGTCGCGATTGGAAACGAGTAATTAGCTGTGCTGGGCACGGGTTAGGCGGAGACTTACAACGGGGCTAGCTACTCGCGCTGAAAGGGCACCCGTCTAACAAAAGCTAGAGGAGTCCATGATGGCTCTGGGAGTCAGTGACCAATTCATATAGATGAGTCGGCACGGGCGGCAATCCGCGTGTGTGCCTTTGGATTGAGTTGAGTTGTTGAATGTGTGTACAGTTATAACACAAATGTTTGGGCCTAAGAATGGCTACAACATAGGCGACGTACTTTGGCACGAGATGTGGCGTCGAGTATCAAGTGTTGATATGTGAGTTGTATAAGTAAGGTTTGAGTTGTTCGAGTTTAAGTCAGGAATCGCCGCAAGGCAAGTCGGTCGAGTGACACTTAGCCCAGAAGTCTTGATTGGGTCAGTTGGTGATCAAAGTAGCATGGGCCGTGAGGCGACGATGTGGTTTAGTCTTACTGAAATGCGAGACACGGCCTCAATATGGGTTTTGTAGCACAGTCACATGGCAAAGGAGTCTATCGTGTAGTTGCGTCTCTAATTTTGGACCGTAAGGCAAACACGACTTGATAGGTTAACGTTGATGTTGCAAGCACGGGATGGTCTAGAGACACAAAATAGGCTAAGACGTCTGTCCTAAAACTGATCCTAAGGCAAGAGTAGAAATACAATTGATAAGAAGGGACTATGTTGCACAAAGTAAATCAAACGTGTTGGTTTTGTATGGGTGGACGAGGAACTCATTCCACCAGTACAGTTGAGTACTGACACCCACATAGTTTTTATGTGCAGGCACAGGTAGAAGCTTGTGGCGCGGAGCTAGCTTGGATGCGTCGAGGCACGGAGTTCCTTGGCAATTCGAAGCGTGTCGCATGGAGTCAAGACTTATATGGGACATAATGTATGGACGTCGCCTTCCAAAGCATCCGCTGGTTCAAGACTTGTATTGAGAGATGATAGAGAGCTGAATGACTTGTAAGATGTGAGATGAGTGAGCTTGAGAGACTTGTAATCTTGGCCTTGTGCCCCATTGTAACCTTTGTTTCAATATCAATAAAATATATCTTTGAATGATTTGTGTTTTGTTCTAACTTTCGCTGCTATTATTCAATGTCTCTGCTTGAGACTTATGTACGACGACCCCGTCGCAACTGCTGAAATCGGCCGTTATGGAACCCGCCTTGCACGAGCGCAATCTAGGCTCGTACGGCATCACGCCTTAGCGAGGACGATCACTCATACAGGAGCGAGGCATGACATAATGGTATCAGAGCACGGCTTTACGTCCTTGGACTATCGATTGAATTCTTTAACTCTGTTGTTTCCGTAAACTATGAATTGTTGCTTCTGCAAAGTTGATATCGTTGGTGCGCTCTCTCTCAAATATCCTACGGAATGTCCATACAATAAGTCTATCTATTTTGCAAAATATAGGAGAACAGTTTTTGACAACAAAAAGAGATGGTTTGCGTAAGCACTGTTGGCTAAGTCGGGCTGGGCATATACACCAAAGTTGCGTCGACCTTAGAAAAGTTGAATGCGGGAATCGAATTCTGTCGGATGAGAATGAGTTGGACTCGATTGAATAAAGTGATATGACTATCGATAGGGGTACTATCGAGCGACGATATCGTCGGTACGATATAGATGAGCGTGCATGGAATTCGAGGAATGGTTCGAACAAAAAAGTTAAAGAAGTCGATTTTGATTTGAATGATAGTTTGAGGATTTGTCAAATGACTTCATCCCTGAGTGGTGTATGCGATAGCCTCAGGGATGTCGATCGATCGATTGAGAATTCGGGATGTCGATGAGTCTATCAGCAAGCATCGCACGTAAGCAAAGCCTTAGATCGAGTACGATTAAGTGAGTTGTTGTCTTAAAGTTTGATAAGTGGATTTAAACAAAAAAAATATATTGACGCGCACGAAACATGCATGGGACTGAGGATTGCGCAAGTATGAAATGCGAAGATGATTGAGTAGATAAATCAAATTGAAAAAAAGTTAAGGTGTAGCGAACGGATGACTTGATAAAGAAAATCGATAGGTGGATCGTATAGAAAAAGTTAGCACGATGGGAAGATAGCGTGCATGAAAAGTTGAATTTCGAAGTTACGTAATGACTCTAAGGATTGGATTGAATGTTGCTCGATGATTTGAGTTAGCAAGGAATGATGTAAATTGAGGAAATACGTTGGTCGATGACTTAAGATAAACGGATGAACAATACATGAAATTGGTTTGAGGAAATTGATGTTGTGAATGATTCGAGGGATAATGATCGAACTTGAATTTGAATGTCGATGAGATTATCCAGTCGGATGATAGCATCATTCGCACGACTCAAAATTTGTTGAAAAGGAAGATCGTCAGGTTACGCATATCATCGATAGTATTGAGGCATATCAGAGATCGATATACGATAACTCGGGGGCACTCTAACTCGGCGAATGACGATCGTGCAAATGTTATTGTCGGTTGGATGCTATATTTAGGATTTTGATTGAGATGAAAGTTAGATGAAAATGATTGTCTTGATGGTTACGCGGATAACCACGGCATCGACATTCTTGTCTTGTACGAGCGCAACTCTAGCCTCGCACATGCGTCGCATCAGATTTGGGGCGATCGTTCTGCGTGAGCGTAGACATGGTAATTCATGTCGCGAGAATGATCGAACTCGGAAAATCAGGACGTGACAACTTTGATTGTCTCGACTTGTTGGTTTGATGTAAAAGAAAATTCGAGGATGTTTGGACTTGCGATTGATGAATGAAAGAAACTTGAGGATTGAGTAGGTCCAATCCGCGCATCGAAAATAAATTAGTCTAGACACAAAACAAGAGTTATGTCCCGATGAGGATGATTAACCCACGAGAGTGTGTATGGTGATTCATGCCCACCGTGGGTAATCTGAATCGCGTGAGATCGAAGCACAATATATTGTTAAGCTAGACAAACTCATGATCGAATACGTGAATTGGGATGAATGACTTAGGAAATATGAAATGTGAATTATGGTTTAGCGATGAATTGTGTCGTAGTGTGCTTGACTTAGAAGGATTGATTGACGGATTATGTCGAACGTGTTCGAAGAGATAGACTATGAAAAATGGCTTGATGAACGAGTGATATTGATATGTCAAGGAATTGGTAGAAATGTGAGTTATCATAGGATGGCTTTGCTGAATGACTCAGATCCCGTGCGACGAATGTTAGGATGTGTGTAGGAAATCGATGCTCGATGTTTAGAAATCGGAAGTGATGCGAGCTTGGGTAGAAAACCCCGTACTATCAACTTGGTTTGACCTTAGGATGGTGTCAGTGTTGATATTATTGTTTGGGAACTATGATTCCAATACTGACGGATGACTTTAGCCTAAAGACATAGCCTAGCGGTTAGGCAATACGTCAATGTTACGAGAGTTAGCATTGGTGCGAGTGATCTTGAGGATTGATTGGTTAGGATATTGGTATTGATGAATGGAATGATTCAGGAATACGAAAATACCACTCATGAGCCTCGGCTGACATGTATGTATATCAGGGACGCTTGAATATGTGCACGATCCGACTCGAGGGGTAATAGCAGAATTCGCTATCACGAGGCTTGGCTGAAATATATGTATTTTGGGGACGCCTAAAATATGTGCACGATCCATACTAAGTGATACGTTGAATTCAAGTGAGACTTGAGGAACAGAAAAGTGTCGAGAATTTTGAGATTGTAAGTTTTGAAGAAAAGATTGTGGGTAACATGAGCGTGGCTCGAATTTGAGGGAACGCATAGGAGAAGTGTGTGCGGAAGTCCTTGAATGTTGAGTAAAGTGATAAGTCGATAAGTGTACTCAGTTAGTTTCGAGGACAAAACATTTTTTGAGTGGTGTATGATGTAGTGCCCCGTCCCGCTCAGTCAATCGAAAGAATCAGAATGCTAACAGCGTTCGGACTTAGCCTTGCAACGGCTGCTCGAAGACATCGCTCGGTCGAGGCGACCGCTCGCTCAGGTGGGGTAGTTTCGGTGAACTTGCCTCATCTTAGCCTTCACATAATAATTCGTATGTTTTTAACTTGCACAAGTAGGCTTGATAATAAAATAGACGAATCCACATAGCTAAAAGAATAATTCCGACGGGTCGAATTGAGTTAGAATATGGAAAGGTCCAACGATCGGATTAGAGTTGGTGCACGACGTGCTTTGAAAATGACACTCGATCCTTCGTCCCGTGGCTTGGAAGAAGGAAAGTTGGTTGAGTAAGCGAAGTTATGAACGTAGCCTAAGTCATAGGCGTCGTCCGCATGAATGCTTCATAATACGTGCACGGTCCCATCGTCCAAGGCTTGGCATAGTCTTGGTTTGCCCATGAGTTAAGTTGCGTTGAACGGATTGTGACATAAGTCTAGACACCCAAATAACTTGGTCGTTCAAAGTCGAACGCGTGCACGGCACATTCCCACGATGCAAGGCTTGACGCAGTCTTTGCTCGTCAAGTTATTGCAAAGTTAAGTAAGGCAAGGACTATCAAATAGGCGTTCATGAGTTGAATAGTCCCACAATCCCAAGGCCCATCGTATAAAGTATGATTCGGGCGGTAGTTTTGTGTAGGACACGATTGGCTTAAGACACGATGCACGGACTTAGCATTTTAAGGCACGTGCTACGGTTGATTCATGGAGTTTGAAAAAAGGACAAGAAAGAAGTATGCTCGAGGTATAGGTCGTCGAGGTGGTCTCAGAAGAAGAAGTATGCTCGCGGCTATAGGTCGTCGAGGCGGTCTCAGAGGAAAGAAGTATGCTCGCGGCTATAGGTCGTCGAGGCGGTCTCAAGAAAAAAGAAGTATTGAACTTGGCCCTGAAAGAAATGGTGACACGAGAGGTAGCATGACAGTGTGAGACGTCAGTTTGAGTCAAGTCTTGCATGGTCATGGACAACTTGTCGACAAGGTGGGTCATTTCCCTGCACGGCAACCCGACAGCCACGGGACCATTGCGACCGCGATTGGAAACGAGTAATTAGCTGTGCTGGACACGGGTTAGGGGGACTTGCAGCAGGGCTAGCTACTCGTGCTGAAAGGGCACCCGTCTAACAAAAGTTAGAGGAGTCCATGATGGCTCTGGGAGTCAGTGACCAATTCATATAGATGAGTCGGCACGGGCGACAATCCGCGTGTGTTCCTTTGGATTGAGTTGAGTTGTTGAATGTGTGTACAGTTAGAACACAAATGTTTGGGCCTAAGAATGGCTACAACATAGGCAACGTGCTTTGGCACGAGATGTGGCGTCGAGTCTCAAGTGTTGATATGTGAGTTGTTTAAGTTGGGTTTGAGTTGTTCGAGTTTAAGTCAGGAATCGCCGTAAGGCAAGTCGGTCGAGTGACACTTAGCCCAGAAGTCTTGATTGGGTTAGTTGGTGATCAAAGTAGCATGGGCCGCGAGGCGTTGATGTGGTTTAGTCTTACTGAAATGCGAGGCACGGTCTCAATATGGGTTTTGTAGCACAGTCACATGGAAAAAGAGTCTATCGTGTAGTTACGTCTCTGATTTTGTGCCGTAAGGCAAATACGACTTGATAGGTTAACTTTGATGTTGTAAGCACGGGATATTGGTTTAGAGACACAAAATAGGCCAAGGCGTCTGTCCTAAAACTGATCATAAGGCAAGAGTAGAAAGACAATTGATAAGAAGGGACTATGTTGCACAAAGTAAATCAAACGTGTTGGTTTTGTATGGGTGGGCGAGGAACTCATTCCACCAGTATAGTTGAGTACTGACACCCATATAGTTTTCATGTGCAGGCACATGTAGAAGCTCGTGGCGCAGAGCTTGCTTGGATGCGTCGAGGCACGGAGTTCCTTGGCAATTCGAAGCGTACGGCCGCATGGAGTCAAGACTTATACGGGACATAATGTATGGACGTCGCCTTCCAAAGCATCCGCTGGTTCAAGACTTGTATTGAAAGATGAGAGAGAGCTGAGTGACTTGTAAGATGTGAGATGAGTGAGCTTGAGAGACTTGTAATCTTGGCCTTGCGTCCCATTGTAACCTTTGTTTCAATATCAATAAAATGTATCTTTGAATGATTTGTGTTTTGTTCTAACTTTCGCTGCTATTACACTACAAAAATATGGCAAATTAGCGACTGATCTAGCGATTGAAGGAAAATAGTTGCTATTGCAGCGACTAACTGGCGACTAAACATCTACGAAATTTAAATTCAATTTATTAGGAGTTGCACATCAGTCGCTAAGATGTCGTAGGCTGTCTACTATTTTTCCAGCGACTAAACAGTTAGTCGGTAATTAGCATATATGTTTTTATATTTGTGGACTCATAAGGAGTGACTAAAATTTAGTCGGTGAGAAACCCTTTTCATTCTCAATTTTTCTCTCCCTCCCATTATTTTCGTTCCCCCCAAAACTCCACTGCAGCCTCCTCCCGATCTTCCTCTCTTCCTTCACCATCGACGCCCCTCCTCCTCTTCCTCCTCCTCATATTCCCTCTCTCGAAACTCCACAACAGCCCCTCCTCTTCCTCCTCCTTCTCCTCTTTCGGACGCCTTATCCTCCTCCCAGCCTCTGTGGAGGACCCGACTCCCTTTGCCGCTGTAACGTTGATGCCTCATCCTCTACTAAGCCCCAATGAAGAGGACCCGACTCCCTCCGTCCCTGTAACGTCGACGCCCCGACTCCCTCCGTTGCTGCAACGTTTTAGGTAAAAAATAATAATTTCTGTAACTTTTTTCGTTTTAAGTTTTCTAAAATTTTCTCTAAACGCATAAATTTAGGGCTTAGTCTGGGCTTGTCATTTGTTCTTGATGACATTGTTAAAGAAAATTTAGGGCTTAGTCTGGGCTTGTCATTTGTTCTTGATGACATTGTTCAAGAAAATTTAGGGCTTAGTAACCATCCAAATATTCCAGTATGCCAGGTGGTCGATTAATTGAAATTCCCAAGTGGTCTCGTAATTGCAATGAATATAATCTGATCAATACTAACCAGCATGGACTGATCACATAAAAGAAAACAAAATCGACTTAATGTTGGCTCAATGATAAGTAGTTACATGTCGAACTTTGGGAGACTTGTAATTTCGGACTGATATATATATATATATCCATTAGTACTGGAAAATATAGTCTCAGCTATTGTTTAAGATCTCTCTCTCTCTATTTATGGTCTTAGATTTTAATTTATAAGGAGAAGAAGTGGACTACATTGTTTTTTGATCAAACGAAGTGGCACACTTAATTTTCATTGTGCAATCTTCTCGAATTAATACAAGAAATCCATTTTGTTGGCATTCCAATTCCATACTTTTATACAATAGCAATTTGCTACAGGAAATTACATTCATCCCTATGACATGCTAAGCTGCAATCTAGTGACAAATGTGAAATACATTTTCCTAGAATCTAATAGATATGATTTTCTGAACTTATGGGGCCATATGAATAGTACTATAACTAAACTTCAAGATTGCAAGAAAAAAAACATTACTACAACCAAATGACAAGAAATGGAACTGCAATCACAGAAGTTGTAGACTCGATGAATATTATGTTTGGAAGTCCTATAAAAGGAATCTCAACTCTGTTCCTTGACAGTGTTTTAAATAGAGAGGTATTGAATCATGATTGTGTTCAGTTTGTTGGATTTTGTTTAACAATACTATGTTGTCCCCAAGTGTTCCCATGTACAAGATGTACAGGAATGAGTCGAATGACTGTCCCCAAATGCATGCAACTCGTGATTGTTCTCATTTGTCAAGTAGTCTATAAAAGAACTCTCGAGCCTTCATGTTTAAGAAAGATGTCTATATTTTTAAATGTGGAGTGTTGATTGTAAACAAAAGTATCCCGGGTTTCAGTTGTCGACTTGAGTTCAACCCTCTTGAATGTACATTAGCCAACATATATGGCCTGTGCTTCATAACATTGGCACTTACAAAGTATTTTGCATTAAACTCTGTGCTTCATAGTGCAAGTTGTTTGCTTTTGGTCATGTGATTACAGTAACATGCAATATGCATACTCGATTCCTGTTTTATACTTACATTTTTCTAATTTTAGGCACTGTCCATAGTCCCCATATTCTGGAATCCGTTCTTAGGAGTATCCTTGGTATTTATGCTTCTCTTTGTTTGGAGCGGAGAGTAAGTATCCAAATGCTCAGATCAACATATATGGCCTTGTCACACTGAAGGTAGCTTGCAAAGTTCCAATGAATTTTTATGGTTTTGTTTTGCAAAATTCTCCGGTCTTACCATTTCCACATTCCTATTTCTGTAGCCATTTTATCTACCTTGGGCAATGCTTGTACTGGATGTCGTCTTTGGATCACCTGTACCTGATTTTATTGGGATTATTACAGGACATTTATATTACTTTCTAACCGTTGTGCATCCTCGTGCTGGTGGACAAAATATTCTGAAGAATCCAATCTGGATGTATCCTTTCTGTAGTTTCTGTTCTCACTATGAGCCTACCTTTTATATTGCATTTGCATAATATTGTAGCATTTTTTGTTCCAAGTCTATAGCCCTGAAACTGATTGCAAGTACTTTGGGTTCGGTGTGGGATATGCAAGCTTATGGTTTATCTTCAGTATCTTGCAGGAAATCCGAACTCTCCTGTGTGGGAAAATGCAAGTAAGGTGAACTTTGCGCCATACATGTATTGGCAGTGATTTAAACCTAGAACTTTCGATTCAATTCTCTGACTACATGTTCATCGTATTGTAAAGTTAGACTAGGCAAGCTATGACATTAGCCTGAATTGACATTAGTTACTTAACATGGTGTCAAGTAATTTTCTTTTGTAGATCCTGTCTCTAAACATGCATGTGTAGTTAATATTTAACATGATTTATCTAGTTATGCATGTGTCATCAGAATACACAAGAGAAGCCTAAAATTGTCAATTTGGCTTGCAATAATAATTCTCTTGCACACTTATTGTTCTGAGCATATGGTCAACTGATTTTTTTTATTATATATCTTACTTATGATATTTCCTTAAACTCTGTGCTTCATAATGCTATTTGTTTGCTTTTGCAAATCACTGTTATCCGCCGCTTCAGTTCCCATTCCTTTATGTTGAATTTATTTATTCGTCTATTCCTTTTTATGATTCTAGGATATCCAATTGATAGCTAGCTGTATATAATTGCAAAGAGAGTAGACAAACCATGATTTTATGATCATGATAAAAATAGGCATTGATTCTGGACTAGTATTTTATTGTTTTAACTAGTATTTTATTCCTTTTTTTATTTATTCGTCTATTCCTTTTTAACTAGTATTTTATTCTTTGTTCTTTACAGTTCACTTAGTCTGAGAATTTCCAATAATGAGATAGGATGTCAGCAGGTTCCCTTGAAGAAATTCAGCCTGAAGAGTGTCCTAAAAACAAATCCCAGAAACGTCAGACAAAATAATTATTTGGACCATCTTTCCTCAACACAGGATTGCAGCAGTCTTGATGAGGCTCCTAGACAGTTTGATGAAACTGCATTGTTCACTAGGGAAAAGATATCGGACATTAACAAAGAGCAGAAACGGTCAATAGAACAATAGACAGAAGCTATCCATTATCTGGATAATGGTTCTGCTGTTGTTAATAGTGATGACTTTGCTGCAGAGATGGAGGGTATTAAAAAACCAGAAAATTTACTGTTGAGGTGTTCTTTAACAATGTGAGGCTTTATCATGGTGTTGGTGAGAATTTACCATGTAACGTGCATACTTCTGAACCTCTTTCTTAAGAAATATGAAGGCTTGGAATCTCTTAAACCTGCTGCATACTCTACAATCTCCCTGAAAGAGCTGATACCGAAGAAGATACTGAATACTTCTCCAAGGATCAAGCAACACTAAGGACGATAGTACTCCTTAGTCCCAACTTGGTGTGTTAAAGAACCCATCACTTCATTTACTGAAGAAGATGCTGAAACTTGTTCAGATAAGATGTTACCTGGAAGCAACTATGATCTACCCATTGAAGCGAGTCCTACCGTCCCACACCCATATGGATTAGCTACAGAATTAGATAATAGGGCTGCACCTTCTGAAGATTCAATTGATGATGATATAGGGGAGAGAAAAAATATAGGGCCTAACTTTCGCCTCTTGAGTTGGAGCAATTATCTGCTAGAAGGGATCCTAAAAGATCTCATGAAATGGATTCAGCTGAGCTTTTACCTGGCACCTCCGTAAACGATGAATTTCTTGACGGAAACCTGCAATAAACTGAGCTGCTTGTATTGTGATAGGTGGTATTAATCTTACTGACAATTTGGAATTCCCATGTGTCCCTAGAACACCGAACCTTCATAAAGAAGAGCATATTGAGGAATGTGATGATTCTTTAGAGGCGTATGTTACTGTTGAAGCTGATGCTGAGAACCAAGGCGCTTGTTCAATATATTCTCCAAAGGATCTGCCTTTGATGTAGATTAGCTTCAAAGTAGTACAGTTTTAGATTCACATAGTCTGGAGACCAAAGAGAAGTCTTATCTGAAGAGCACAACTGCAATACCTAAAATTGATAGCCAAGAAGTGTCTTCTCCAATAGATTGGTGCTCAGAGTTTCCAACTGTAGAGTCATCCTATTATTCTGATGCCAAATTATTGCATGGTGTTGGGTAGACGGCAGCATCTAAGCCTAATGTTGTCAAAGGAAGTTCATTGTATTTATCAGAAAATAAAGATTCCTTCTCAAGGGAAGGCATAGATTTGTGATTGTTGTACTAGTTTATCTTTTTGTACGGATGCGTATGGTTGATGTTGGATATATTGGACATGACTATGACATATATTTCTTAGTTTTTATGTTATGTACTTTTTGTATGTTATTATTTTTGTTTATGTCATTGGTAAATATTGTGGTGCTAAAAGTTGTTCGCATTGTATTTATGTGTGTTGTGGTCTTGTTTATATTACTCTTACAGGATGTGCATAGCATGATTCCTACAAATCTTAAAAAAATAAATGATTCAGCGATGGAATAGCGACTAACTGGCGACTAAAAAAAGTGGAAAAAATAATAGAAGCGACTAACCAGCGACAACGAAGTGACTAACCAGCGACTAACCAAGGACTGAACAGGTCAGTCGCTAGATATCAAATGTAACCATTATAATCGTAAGTTCATCGCAATGTAGTCGCAAATTCGTCGCTGTGTCAGCAACTAACTCTTTAGTCGATAGTTAGTCGCTAATTTTAGTCGCTAATTTAGTCGAAAGTTAGTGCTGTAGCGACGAACTAGCGACTAAAATTGAACAGCGACGTTGCATTTAGCGACGAAAAATTGTAGTCGTCGGTTAGTCGCTAAATGTTTTACCGACGAAAATGTCTATTTTAGCGACTGAAATTTCAGTCGCTATTTAGCTATTTTTTTTGTAGTGTTATTCAATGTCTCTGCTTGGGACTTCTGTGCGACGACCCCGTTGCAGCCTCTGAAATCAGCCGTTATGGAACCCGCCTTGTACGAGCACAATCTAGGCTCGTGCGACATCACGCCTTAGCGAGGACAATCGCTCCTACGGGAGCGGGACGTGACATCCCACCACTTAGAGGTACTAGTTTCAGAAAGTCGCAGAAGGGGCAAAAGTAGGGGTCCAGGTGGTAGCAGAGACAAGAGCAGGAGGAAGTCCAAGGGTCGGTACGAGGACTCGGAGTATTACCACTATGGCAAGAAGGGCCACGTCAAGTGGAACTATTTCGCCTGGAAGAGACAGAAGAAGGACACAAGGGGAAGCAAGATGAGAACACTACAGCGGTGGTTTCGATACATGGAGGTGATATGATCATCGTAGGTGATGAGGTTATTACAAACCTCACCTGCGATAACAATTCTTGGCTAGTGGACTCAGGGGCTTCAGCGCATGTATCTCATAACAGGGCACTATTCATCACTTATATGATATGCGACTGTGGAGTATTGAAGATGGACAATGGAGATGTATCGAAGGTGGTTGCCATTGGAGATATGCATTTAAGGACGAAAACGGATGTAGTTGTTCTCAAAGATGTTCGTCATATTTCTGATATCTGTTTCAACCTGGTATCGGTTGGAAGGTTGGATGATGAAGGATTCTTTGGTGTCTTCGAGAATAATCAGTGGAAGCTTTTCGGTAGTTCAATGGTGATTGCCAGAGGAAGCAAGAAGTCCTGTCTCTACTATATGAAGGGAGCGCATAGGGAACACAGGAGGTGAACGCAGTTTCTGACGTGTCTACCGAGTTGTGGCACAGACGTCTTGGCCATATCAGCGAAGGGGATGAGCTACTTGGTGAACAGGAAAGTGATTCCAGGGCTCAAGTCTACAAAGTTGCACAAGTGTATGCACTGCTTAGCTGGAAAGCAAAATAGGGTATCTTTCTAAAGTCACCCAAGTTCAAGGAAGCCGGCGTTGCTCGAGTTGATTCTCTCGGATGTTTGCGGTCCTATGAAGGTAAAATTTATTGGTAGTGCTTCTTACTTTGTAACTTTTATTCATGACTGTTCCAGGAAGATTTTGGTCTATGCCTTAAAGATAAAGGATCAGGTGCTGCCTACTTTCAAAGAGTTTTAAGCCTCTGTTGAAAGAAAGATAGGCAAAAATTTATTGTGTGTTCGATCCGACAACGGTGACGAATATATTGGTCCCTTTGATGCTTATTGCAGAGAGCAAGGGATACGATACTAGAAGACTCCGCCTATGACACCTCAGCTCAATGGTGTAGCGAAGCGCATGAACAGGACACTGATGGAGAGGGTGCGGTGATTGCTGTCAGAAGCAAATTTGCCACGCAACTATTGAGGTGAGGCTCTTCTCATAGCTGCTTATGTTATTAATTTATCTCCTAGTGCTCCTTTGTAGGGTTATGTGCCTGACAAAGTATGGTACGATAAAGAGCCGTCATACAATCACCTACAAGTGTTTGGTTGTAAGGCTTTCGTGCATGTACCGAAGGACGAGAGATCCAAACTTGAGCCGAAGACGAGGCGGTACGTCTTTGTCGGCTACGATCGGGATTAGTTTGGCTATAGACTCTACGACCCAGTGGAAAGAAAGCTCTAGGGAAGCAGGGACGTGGTATTTGTCGAGGATCAGACCATGACCAACATCAGTATTTTGAGATCGCCTTCTAAGGCTGAGGAATTGCCTGAGTTAGAGTCATTTGTTTCGAGCAGTTTCCAGAGGACATCGCAGAGGATCTAGTTATGAAGGAGCCAGTAAAAAGAGTTGCTCCCAACCTTGATCATCAGTCTGCTGATGGTGGTCAGGGTGTCCCTTATGAGGATAAGCATATCGGAAAGGCAGTTCCTGAAAGGGAGGAGGCTGTTGGTATATAGTCAGCATCAGTGGCTCCATTGAGAAGGAGCGACAGAGAGCTTCGACCATCTACGAGATACTCACCGAGTGAGTATGTGCTACTGACTGATGGAAGAGAGCCTGAAAGCTTTACAGAGGCTATGGAAGACGAACAAAGACTGGAGTGGATGTAGGCTATGCAGGAGGAGATGAGTTCCTTATATGCCAATTCTACTTACGAGCTGGCGCGGTTGCCAAAGGACAAGAAGGCTTTGAAGAATCAATGGATGTTTATAGTGAGCAGACGGATGATGCTACTCGCCCTCGATATAAAGCGAGGCTGGTAGTTAAAGGCTACGGTAAGCGAAAAGGCATGGATTATGATGAGATTTTTGCCGGTCGTCAAGCAGTCATCTATTTGAGTGGTGCTAGTATTGGCAGCCAGTTTTAACTTGGAGGTCGAGCAGATGGACGTGAAGACGGCATTCCTCCATTGTGATCTTGAGGAGGAGTTATACATGGAGCAGCCAGAGGGATTCTTTGAGAATGGCAAGTCATATTTGGTCTGCCGGTTGAGAAAAAGCTTGTATGGTCTGAAGCAGGCTCCGAGGCAGTGGTACAGAAAGTTTGAGTCGTTTATAGGGGAGCATGGTATGCACGGA
>JANAVB010013623.1:0-61515 GCA_029216955.1 Iris pallida | reverse complement strand
GGACTCATCTTGTACTGGAATCACCTGGTATCAGATTCATTCTGTTGGACTTACTTGGGTTTACACTTGTTACATTACTGTCTGGACTCATATCATGTTACTCTAGTTCAGCTAGTTTCTATTTACAGTCTTCATTGCCATGATTCTTCTCTTGTTTTACTTATCTTACTTTTATTGTATCTTAACTGTTTCTCTATACCATCACATGTATACAACTACCATGTTCATCAATAAAACTGTCTATAACTGCTTTATAGTTCTCTGCCATTTACTTGGGATTTCTTGATGAATTGTACTCGCTCCTGTCCTGACTGGACCTGTTGAAAATTTTACAGAGGATGATGAGGAACCCTGTACCACTTACCATGGGACTACCTTAGAGGATTTTTGTGACCTGGATCTCCAGCAGGATCCTTTAGCAGTGGATGTCACACCATTAGTTTAGATTAGTGATTTTCAGTTGTATTTATTCTCTATGGATTACTGTGTTTGAGTTTTGAGATATTTTATGGATTGTGTTATCTTAGACACTTAGACTTCTCTGGTTGTATCTCTGCAGATCTTATTTCATTTTCATATTTTATCTATCTTTTATCATGCTCTACCTTAGATGTGATTGAGACTGTATTTGCTATGTCACCTCCATTCGGAGTGTATATACTGTACATGTACCTTTATATTGTTAGATGTTTGACCTAGGACAATGTTCTACCGCCGACACTACGGCATAGACTGGACGTACCCACTTCTCGTGCCCTTACTCTAGGGTGCGGGTCGTGACAGTGTCGGCGGTAGAACGCTGTTCTAGGTCACGACATCTAACATATAATGCTAAGCAGTTTATACTCCCGAATGGGGGTGACATAGCAGAATGTAAACTCAATCACAACTAAGGAAGAAGAAGCACGATATAATATAGAACTCAAATAAAATACAGATGATCAGAATAGTCTAAGTGTCTAAGATAACATCTCAGCAAACATCCAGAAATACAAGTCTCAACTACTGAATATGAAAGAATATATACAATCCTGATCTCAAATGACAGAAATAGTAAAACCTAGACTAGGGAGCCTCAGTCTCTATAGCTAAGGGATCCGGCTGGCAGTCCGGGTCACAAGTCCTCCTAGGGCTGTTCCGTAGAAGGTATCCACACAGGCCTCCTCTTCGTCCTCTGTAATATTTTTCAACAGGTCCAGTCAGGACAGAGCGAGCACAATTCATCTCAAAAGTTCATAGCAGGTTAGAAAATATAATCATACAGTAAAGTAAGATACAGGAAACTGAAGAAAGTACAGAATGTAAACAGAGAGAGAATTGTAATAGAAATATCTACTATAAGTAGAGAACTAACAGTGGCTAGTGAGTCAGAGTACAAATAAACATGTGAATGACATAGGAGATTCTGATAAGACACTACGAAGGTGATCAGATGAGATACTACTTGGATATTATTCACATGTCTACTTCTACTCCTCTGTACCCCCAATCAATACACAAGGATCTAGCCAGGTTATGTTATGATTCATGTAACGACCCACAAGGGGTGATACATGGTAGGCCCAAAAATGGGTGATTCTAGGAATGCCCATAAATGGGTGATTCAAGGAAGACTCTGTGATCATGAGAGTACATGTCACAAGTGATCAATGAACCATGAAGCATAGTGATACACAATGTAAGTGAAACGCACAGAACATGTAGTCCGATACTCCCTGAGGGGATAACATCTCAAGAAGGGATCCATATAGTACTAATCTGTGTGACCAACGTGACAGTATCAAGTAAAGTAATTTAAAGTAGGAGAATAATTCTAAACAGGATAAAATGATCAGAGAATGTACTCGCCTACTATCTGAGTTTCTGGATGAAAAGTACTGTCTGAGGAGAGGTGGCTGGCTCCTAATCAGAACAGCACAAGTCATAACAAGTCCAAAATGGTAACATGAAGTTATACTATGCATTCTACATGATTCTAGGTCAATCTAGACCAAAGTCAACTCTTGGTCAACTCTGGTCAACCCTAGAAGTCAAACTAGGTCAACTAAGTCAAACCTAAATCAAACAAGTCTATACTAGTCTAATTAGTCTAATCAAGACTAAACAAGTCTAACTAAACTCTCACTAGGCAAACAGACACATCATAGGCCAATACCATATATATATTAATATATATATATATATATAATATATATATATATAGATATATATATATATATATATACATACATCACATTCACATCATGAAAATAATATTATATTATATATATATTATATAATTATATTATATATATATATATATATATAATATATATATATATATATATATATATATATATATATACAATAGAAATATGCCTAACACATTTAGCTATTACACATATTGAAATTCCCATATATCCTACTCTACCATTCACACTTCACATTAGATTAGGCACCTAATATATATAGGCATACCCACACATATAGAAATATGTATTGTATCTACATAGAGAGGGGGATAACATGTAAGATGTGTGTGTGTGTCTAAAAGGGGAAACATGGTGTGTATGTGACTGTGAGATTGTGTGTGACAGGATATGGGGGTTAGAAATAGTGACAGGTAAATGTGTGCTAGAGTGTGTGTGTTATACAGTGAAGGAAAATTCATAAAACAGTGTGTTATGTATGAGAGGAGTCAATGTGAGGCCTTGTGTGTGTAGGAGATGTGTGTGCGTCATTGTTCAGGTTTAACAAGTCTTGACATGAAACATAAACAGGTAATATATGACAGGAAAACAGTGAATAGATTCCCTGTATTATCAACTAATTAACATTGAAATGGAGAACCTAGATTGTGTGTAGAATGTGGTATGCCTGTGAAATCTCAGGTTAACACAATCAATGTGTGGGACATTTATGTTCTCATATTTTGGGTTATCAATGTGCATTTGTGTAATAGGCTAGCTATGTATCAAAGTGCGTGGGTAAATCATCACAGGAAACAGTGGCATGTATGGAGGGGTATGAATGTGTTGTGTGAAAAGTGAACAGGAAATCAAAATTTGTGTGTGTAATGCGTGAGTGTTGTGATAGCTACAAGTTCTACAAACACCTAATAAACCAAAACGATACGTGTCTGATACAGACACGAAATGGACACAAATTATGTCCAAATCTCGTGGGCAGTTAGGTAACCCTAAAACCTAACCTATTGTGCAAAGAAATCAGGAAGAAACAAGGTTTAGGTGGTTTACCTATTGAGTATCAAAACTCAAGGAAGAGCTTCAAAGAGGGGATTCCAAATGGCAACTCCAATTCTCCAAATGGCACACAAATTGAGGTGATCCTCCAAAATCAGTATATAACATAAATTAGATCCTATTGCAAAAGACTAGGATTAAAAAGGAGCTAAAATGAATTAATTAGGATTTTAGAGCATAGGGAAAAATACCTTTCCTCCAAAATTAGGGCAAACCTAAAAAGAGGCAAGAACACTCTAAAAGATTACTTATAGGCAAAGGAAAACCTAATAGTGGCTGCCATGGTTGGGTTAGGATTGGTTTTGGGCTTAATTCATGGGCCTATGGCTTAAACACTAGGCTTAAAATTGGTAAGTCATAAGTCATTGACTTAAGTCACTAGTCATGGACTAATTCCACCCAAACTAATCCTCCCTACTTTAAAACTAATTTCTAATTACTAAAGTAGGTTAACTAGAGTTAGACTAGGGTCACCAACTAGGGTAGTTTCTAGGTTAGGCTCCAAAGTCAACACTAGTCAAGTCTAGATTAACCCTTAATTAAATTATACCAAAAATCATATAAATCCTAATAAATCTCAATAATTCATAAAAATTCCAAATAATTCCCAAAAGTTCAAATGACCAAAATAGCCCCATGCTCAAAAGTAAAAATAATTATCCTAATGCCATATCACTAGTCTTTAAATTGGTAAATCACAAGTCATGGTTTTAAATAATTTTTAAAATAATCAAAAATTACCAAAAATTCATATCATGATTTAAATATCATTAATAAAAGATTAAAATTTCAAAATTACCCTCATTTAGAAAACTGGATGTTACATTCAGTTACACGCAACAAAGCTCGTCAAGTAGCTCAAGGATACAATCAAGAGGAAGGTATCGACTACGATGAGACGTATGCTCCTGTTGCAAGACTTGAATCCATTCGAATGCTTTGTGCATTTGCTAACTTTCAAAAATTTAAACTGTTTCAAATGGATGTGAAAAGAGCTTTCTTGAATGGATTATTAAGGAGGAAGTTTTTGTAAAATAATCTCCTGGTTTGAGAATCACAAATTTCCCGACCATGTTTTCAAACTCAAGAAAGCGCTATATAGCCTCAAACAAGCCCCTAGAGCTTGGTATGAACGGCTAAGCAATTTCTTGCTTGAAAAAGGTTTTTCAAAAGGGAAAGTTGACACTACACTCTTTATAAAATCTTTCAAAGACACTATCCTCTTAGTGCAATTTACGTTGATATTTGGTTCTACTGATGAAACTCTCTGTCAAAATTTTGCTAAGTATATGCGGACCAAGTTTGAGATGAGCATGATGGAGGAGCTCAATTACTTTCTTGGACTGCAAGTCAAACAAACATCAAATGGAACTTTCATCTGTCAGTCAAAGTATACAAAGGACATGCTGAAGAAATTTGACCTTGACAACGTCAAACCAATCGGTACTCCAATGGCAACTACAACCAAACTTGAACCAGATGAAAGCGGTAAACCTGTTGATCAACGTAAGTATCGAGGTATGATAGGCAGTCTACTACTTATTTAACTGCTAGTCTCCCTGATATTATATTTAGTGTTTGCCTGTGTGCTAGATATCAAGCAAATCCTAAGGAATCACACATGTACGCCGTTAAGCGTATCTTTCGATACCTTAAGGGTACGGTTACAGTAGGCCTATAGTATCCCAAATCAACATTATTTGACCTCATTGGTTACTCTGATGCTGATTTCGCCGAATGCAAGATCGACCATAAAAGTACAAGCGGCACATGTCATTTATTAGGAGAGGCTCTAATCTTTTGGTTTAGCAAGAAACAGAATTCTGTCGCACTATCCACAGCAGAAGCTGAATATATCGTAGCTGGTCGTTGTTGTGCACAAATTTTGTGGATGAAGCAAACCTTTGAAGACTATAACTTATCTTTCATGCACATTCCTATATTTTGTGACAACACTAGTGCTATAAATCTCACTAAGAACCCCATATGTCACTCACGCATGAAACACATTGAAATTTGTCACCACTTTTGTGTGATCACCAATAGAATGGCACTATTAATTTAGAATTTATTGACACTGATCATCAGTTGGCCGATTTCTTTACAAAACTATTATCCGAGGAGCAATTTATTTTTCTTTGTCATGAATTAGGAATTTTAGATAAAATGGTTATACATTAAATTAACCTGCATAATTATCGATTATATCATGATTCTCTATGCTGACTTTGCTATGGGTACAAGTCGAAAGGGACTTTCTGACAACAAGGCGTAAAAGCCTAAGCGACACGGTGTACTAGTCTTCGGACTACCGCTAGCTGGAATCCGGCCCTTGCAGCTACCCCATAGCAGCTTCACCATATTATGTCATAACTCCTTAGTTATTATATGGTTAATTTTATTTATAGCCTGTCTCATTTGAAAAAAAATTCTAATCATGCTTTTATATTTGACCACTTATTCATAATATTCTCCCTTTCTTGCTTTTAATTTCATGCTTGAAGTTTTGGCCTAAGGGACCAGAACTCGGGCCGAACTCTGCCCCCATATAGAGTTCGGGCCGAGTTCGGCCTCCTTGTTCCATAACCTCGGGACATTCTCAGCCGTTGATCAAATCTTCATCCAATGGTCCCTGTTTCACCCGACCAGCCGACCAAAGAGACATATATTCGGTATTTCCTCTCTCTCCTCCCTCCATTGTCTTTCTACATCTCCACACATATTTCTTTCAAAACCCTAACCCTAAAAGTCTCCATTCCTTGGGAATTCTCTCTCCAAACTCAAGGAAGTCATTCTTGGAGTTATTCTCCTCCATCGTAGGTCTCTTTTGTTAAGGTATATCTCTTTTTTCCTCTTCAATCTCAATTTTTTATCGGCACCGAGGTTGCTTTGTAGGGGTAAAAGACCAAGGAGAAGTATTGGTGAATCCTCAACTAATCCTAACCCAAACCCATAACCTAATCCACCACCACAACCAATTCTTCATCCTCCGCCTCACATGATCCACCCTCTTTTAATCCACCTCCACCCATCAATGTCGACACATACGATGACCGTATTTTTGATCTTTAGATGCGTCTAACGCATGGTTCGCCGACTTCCGTCATCGTAGTGTCTTTACGGGACCCGATTAAGTTTACGGTGTTTTCCGATTTCTTCCTAACTTTTGCGACTTATGTCTAGATGAACTTGTTGCAACTCGTGAACCAATCTATGTGAATGCCATACAAATGTTTTATTGCAACATGACTTATGACCGCGATCGTATCTATTCACGTGTCGCCGGTATAGACATATCTTTTGATGATTTTGAGTTAGCCGACCTTCTTGGTTTGCCCGACCCCAACACTTGGGAACGGCTTGATGATGCCTGGGACTTTGTTTTCCCCGGCGAGACCACGTTGGAAAGTTTCAAGGGGATATTTGTTCTCCAAATCCTTCTCCTCGAAAAATTATGGCTAAACATCTCAATAATAATTTTTATGAACTTTATCGTATTGTATTCTCTTCGGTCTTGCCAAAAGGTGGGTCGACAGATGAAGTCACTTACTTTGAGATTACTGCTCTTTTCTTTCTCCACTTTTGCGTCCCCTTTAACTTTTCTCGCACGATGATGGATTGGATGATTCGTGCTAGGCCTAAACCAAAATCTTTGGTTTATACCATGTATCTTCCTTTGATTTTTATGCCTTTTATGTCCTATTGGATCAGTGTCAGTCCTTGCCCCCTCCTGCCTTTCTAACCAAGGCAAGGAAACTATTACTGTTGTAGCCTCTTCTGAGTTTGATGATGCTGACGAGCCTGACTCTCCTGCACCCTTTGCGGCTCCCGATTCCCCTGCTCCCGAGTCCACTGCTACACTGGACTCTCTTCAGACCATGCTTCGCGATCGCTTCCATTTGGAGGACGCATGCTGGGCTGAGATGGATGATCGTTGGACACAGATGGACTACCGCACCACTCTGCAGATGAGGGCGCTCAACAACTCCATCCACGACATTCAGTACTCCATGGCCTCCCATCCGACGATGCCGATTCCGATGATGCGTGATCCTTCTCGCGACGGTTATCGCATTGACGATTCTTGGGTTCGTTGCTATCTTGATCTGACTTTTGCTTTTGTGGATCCCCGTCGTACCGGTTCTGATGGTGCGAGGCCTTCACATGCTCCTTGATGGATATGGCTATTGTACTGCCACTGATGATTAGGAGTATTTTTATTTTGGAACTATGATTCTTTTTGCTTATGTTTTTATGTTTTTAGACTATATGGCTCAGTTTGCTCTTAGTTAGTTCTACTACTTGCATGTTCTCTTTCATTATGAGGATGGTATTTTTATTACTTCTATATTTTTGTCTCTATTTTTGCTGATTGTCCAAAGGGGGAGAACCATTGATATTTGTCTTAGTACTATGAATTGTGAACCATTGCTAGCACTATGAATTGTGTATACTTGGATATGTATATTTGGATGAGTACCTGTTACAGGAAATATCAGTTTACGGGAGAGTACGGTTGTTCAAGTACGGGGGAGCCATAATGTGTCCAGGTATGAATATTGGACATACAAATATCATGTTTTGTCAATTATCAAAATGGGAGAGATTGTTGACCCAAACAGGATCACAGTCAACCTAATCTTGAAAATTAATAAAACAATATTTGTAATAGTCCAATGTGAAACATCGAGCTCAAATTCAATCTACTCAGCTCAGTGGTTCAAGATCAAAGCTGCTTGAAAATTTATTATTTTGTGTATACTGGAGACTGTATTTTTATTTGTTTTTTAGTATAGGATGATGTACGTTGGGTCATACTGAGCAACTTTGGGCTAGACATAGTTTTATAGGTTTACTTAGCCCAAAACCCAATCAACCCATTCATTAAATAGCCCACAAAGAACATTCTAGCTATAGGAGACAGAGTTTGGGCCGAACTCTGCCTCCACCCAGAGTTCGGGCCGAACTCTGCCCCCTAAATTACAGGATGCTGATTTTTAGGTCTTGATCACTGCTAGTTGTCCAACGACCGAAAATTTGAATTCTACATACAGAATTTTGGCCGAATTCTGCCTACCCCGAACCCGATAAATAGGCCTTAGTTTCTCTCATTTGAAATCATCCAATCTTCTCTTCTTCTCTTACATAGCCTATATATTAA
Source organism: Iris pallida (assembly GCA_029216955.1). Classification (NCBI taxonomy): domain Eukaryota; kingdom Viridiplantae; phylum Streptophyta; class Magnoliopsida; order Asparagales; family Iridaceae; genus Iris; species Iris pallida. The sequence continues at coordinate 53,112 of JANAVB010013623.1, read as the reverse complement.
AGAGCCTTACCATCCCATCCACTTAGCATTCAAACTTTCCAACCGTCCAAGTTGTTCGGTACGATCCAGCTAGAAGTTTGAAGTGCAAGAAGTTGTAAGTCACTTGGAAAAGTCCAAGTTTCGCCAAAGCAATCATTGAAAGAAGTTTGGCGTGCTCTTCTGTGAAAAGGCACGTGGTTGTAATCCTATTTCACAAATAGTGGATTTCAATCCTGAGCTAGAGTTCTCAGGCCTGGACTAGTCCTCCCCGAGGGAAATCAGGTTAAAAATCTTGTTGTGCTGTGCTTGCTCTACTCTTTATTTCCGTATTTCTTTTACTCTGATTATTTAGTTGGTGAAGAGAGTTTAAATTTTTAATTGATCATTTTTGTTATAAACTCTACTCACCCGGCCCCCTCTAGAGTTGCCTACCTGTACTTCAGTATTTTTCAGGATACGTATACGAATTTCTGACAATTGTCAGGTGGCCCGTATTTTGACTTATCTTGCTTAGCTTAGCCTTGGTTTAAATCTTGACCTGATTGGTTGAACTTGGTTCAACATGACTTGACTTGGCTTGGCTTGGCTTGGTTTAGTTTGGTTTCGTTTATTTTGGGTTGAGATGAGAGGGGTTGCTATATAAGTCAACTTTTCTCTCTCCTCCCTTATTTGCATTTACTTCTTCATCTTCTTCATTTACTCCTCCCACCTACCAAGCATAGGCAAGTGCAACTTAATTCATGAGAGATTTCAAGTTTTCTTCTTATATTCTCTTCCTTACTAGATTCTAAGCCTCTTTAGAACCGAAAGTTTTCGATTTTGATGGTTATATTTTTGTAGATCCAAGTTTTAAGCACCTTCTTGTTTAGTTTTCTTGGTTTTGATCTCTAAAAACTTGGTATTTCCAAAAACTAGTGGTTCCATGTTGTAGAGAATTTGATTTCATACAGTTTTGACCTTTATTTTGCTTGATTCCGAGTTCGGTTGAGGAAGTTATGGCCATAGCAAGTTCTTAGGATTTTTATGGCTGAACTTGCTGTTTGGGGATGATGATTCCCATACGCCGGAAACCCCATGCGCCCGGGAGGCCATGCGCCGTGAAGTCCCGACAACGCATCCCTTGACTCCGAGCGTGTCATGTGCGTAGGTTCCTTACGCGCATGTACTGAAGACAACATGAGTTTCCCTTGCGCGGATGTGCAGGAATTCTCATGCACGGATTGTGCAAGAATTCCCATGCGCAGATTGTGCAGGAATTCCCATGCACGGATTGTGCAGAAATTCCCATGCGTGGATGTACAGGAATTTCCATGCACGGATTATACAGGAATTCCCATGCACGGATGTACAGGAATTCCCATGCACGGATGTGCAAGAATTCCCATACGCAGATGTGCAGGAATTTCCATGCATGGATTGTGCAGGAATTCCCATGTGCGGATGTGCAGGAATTCCCATACGCGGATTGTGCAGTATTTCATGCGCCGGAATTGCTCTATTTCACTGTTTTTGCATGTTTAAGTTATTTTGTAGCTAGAATCTTGAAAAACTCAAAACATGAAAGTTGTAGATCTTTTCCTTGGCTTCAAAAATATGTCACTAGTTATTTTATGCAAGTTTCTCTCATTCATGATAATGGAAGGATAGAACACTCTTAACAAGTATCAAGTGACATGATAATTCTTAATAGTGATCCGTCGTGGTGCACTCTTGACAAGTAACTGGACATGGTAAATCTTGATAGTGGCCCGTCGAGGCACACTCTTGACAAGAAATCTTGACATGATAAGTAACTTAATAAGACATGACAATCTTGATAGTGGCCCGTCGAGACGCACTCCTGACAAGTAATCTTGACAAGTAACAAGTAACATGACATGACATGATAATCTTGAACGCTGTTGTGACAGCTACCCTGACTTGCTAAGTAACTCTTGTCTTAACACCGTGGGTGTTTTTTGATTGTGCCGGTATAAGCTACATGTCTTGTCTTGCATCATGTCTAGGACATGAATTCCTGATTTCCTACGGTCAGGGATTTATGCTGAATCTGACTAAGTTAATGACTAGATTGATCAAGTAGTTCATATAGGGAGATATTTCCAGTTACAGGCGATCCCGTTATCCCGGCCATACCTGAGGGACTTGTAGCCTGCCGTCGAGTAGGGCACATTTCCAGCCCACTGTCATGTAGGGCACTTCATGAAACAAGTTCTATACACACTGTCATGTGTTGCTCACCAAGCTACCTAATAATTCTTGATAACTCTTAAATGAACCTCGCCTGGATAACCTGGATAGCTGTAGGGCTTGTGCTGCGGAAACATCTCATTGCATCTTGCTAGTAACTAGGCTTGTGATAACCCTAGCTAGTTAAAGTATCAAGCCGTACTCTTTGTTTGGCCGTGATTGATGGATGTAGTCCAGTCCAGTCTATTCTTGTCTAAGCAATGTCGGTCTATGACTATTTCAGCACATGCTTGTTCATGCTTTACTCTTATCGATAATTGGTTAGAGTCTAAGTCCTGTTCAGGCTAAGGGTTACAACCCCGGTCCTTGTTTGGTTTACGGGTTGTAACTTGGTTACCAGAATAGTTTCTTAGTTATCTTATCGTTTATCACCCTACTATCCTATTTCTGGTTTTCTTGTTATTATTATGCTTTGTATTCTAACTTGCTGGTTTTAGTTCCTAAGTGAAGCCTCCCTTGTGGCACTTGCTCTTTCTGGGGTCTGACCCAGCTGGTTTTGTATGGCCAGATTTCGGAGTATGACTCGAGGATCCTCCAGCTTTTCTGCCAGATGGTGACCACTAGGCGCAACACTGACAACGAGTGGGTTTTTATTTTGCTCTATCACTCTCTTGTAAAAATATTCTTTTGAGGCGTTTAGCCGCTGAGCAAGTGTTAGCTCGTTTGCGATTTTACTTACTGTCTGCCTACGGGATGTAACATGATTGACAAATCCTAGGGTTGATCATGTATGACTGAAACTCTTATTAGTCTTCATATTTTGTATGACAAGCTTTATGATCATCTGAATATATAATGTTTGGGACGTCTTACTTTGTATGTCTGATGATCCAACATCTTGTAACATGTACTTACTTGCTTGAGATTGAGACACTAGGCTTGTTTATGATCATAAGAGACTGTTGGATTGTAGATAAACCCTCATGCATCTAGACAGCCATGACCGTATATCGAGGTAGATCTTACTTTAATATACGTAGCTGGCTGTGTCTGTCTCTCGCTCTCCAGTATTCTGGTTCTGGGGTGTGACACGGTTTAAGTATTATCCTATAAAAGTCTTGTAAATCAAGATGAGTGAGAGTTTCACTGGATAGATGTCTCAATCAGCACTCGCCCTTGATCTTTACTCGTGTCTTCTAATCTATCTGAAATCTTGACCTGATCACACGTTTATATCCTCGATCTATCATGGTCCTTCCTTATTGTTCTCTATGTCGTTTCTTCAGCGGCATTGTTCCTGCCGATCAGCAAGGCGGAGCACCTCCCGTGGACCAGCAGCAACATGGAGATCAAGTCCAGCACTCAGGGGTAGCCTCCAGAGTCATGCCTACTGGGGGTCAAGAGCCACCAGTTCAGCGCATCCAGCCTGCAGAGCCTGACGATGGAACCCTGGTGGGTCTCATCAGGGAGTTGATTGCATCTCAAGATCGTCGGGGCGATATCCTGCACCAGACAGTACAAGATGCCATGGGCCGTGTTGGTTATCAAGGGAACAATACAGCCAACAGTTTCAAGCGCCTCAACCCTCCCCTCTTCGATGGCAGTGAGGACGCTATTGTAGCTGATGCGTGGCTCCAGGACATCGAGATTATCTTGGATGCAGCCAAGACTCCAGAAGAAGAGAAGGTAGCTGTGGTGCGCCTGCAGTTATTGGACCTAGCCTGCACCTGGTGGGCGATGATAGCAGTTGGATTGGCGACGCCTGTTCCATGGGCGAGATTCAGTGACAAGTTTCAGATCAAGTACTTCGATGTTGTGGCTCGGCACGACCTACAGACGAGGTTCACCAATCTCAGGCAGATGCAGGACGGTCGATGGATATACGGCCAAGTTTTCAAGACTGAGTCAGTTTGCTTCCACTTTGGTGGCTACCGAGTTTGACCGAACGCAGCGGTTCCAGCAGGGACGCCACCTAGAGATCATTCTAGCAGTGGAGCAGTTTGAGCATCAGTCCTTTGATGTGTTTTGCGAGCAGCTAGGAGGCATGAGTATACCTTCCAGAGGATAGTGGATAGAACTGGAGGAAGGAAGCGATCCCATGGTCAGATGACCCAGTCCTCGCCCCAGCCCAGGTAGCTAGGGCCTTGACCATTAGAGCTCCGAGGAGGGCAGCGTCAGTTACGTCGGTTCAGCATTCGACTCTGACGTATCCTCAGCAGCAGAAGCGGAGGCAGTCTTCCACAATGGGCTGCACTCATTGTGGAAAGCCAGGGCATCTAGTGTCAGAATATCGCCGAGCACAAGGATTGTGTTTGTTTTGTGGAGCATCGAATCATATGGTAGGATCCTGCCCACAGAGAGCCGGTTCATCCTCATCGACCCAGACTAGTCCCTCGGTGAGGGATCAGCACCAGCGCAGCAGCGGCAGTACCAGCCTCCGAGGCCATTACCACCTCAAGCTCAAGCATTTCATCAACAGAGACCGCAGCAGTATGCCCAGGCCCAGGCTCAGAATCAGAACCGCTAGAGAGGTTTCCAGCAGAGGGGACCAGCACCCAGAGGGCACGGTCAAGTGATGGCTTTGACCGTAGAGAGGAGTTGGCCTCAGGTGAGGTGGTGGCAGGTACCATTCTCGTCAACTCTTTTTCTGCATCAGTATTATTTGATTCGGGTGCATCACATTCATTTATGTCTGCACGATTCGCGACACGGATAGGACTGAAGTCCGAGTCATTATCAGTAAAGCTCAATATACTTACTGGTAACGGTCTTGTGGGAGTAGATAGAGTGTTTTTCTCATGTCGAATCGTAGTTAGCGGTAAAGAGTTTCCCGCTAGGTTGATAGAATTTCCAATGGCCGATTATGATGTGGTCCTAGGGATGGAGTGGTTCAGAGACCTGTATGCTAGAATACATTGCCATATCGGCAAGATTATTTTTAGTATTCCTGGTAAGCCATAGTTTTTATTTCTCCGAGGCGGAGTAGAGCCCTCTTCCCCAGCATTGCGGATGGTAGCAGCAGCAGTTCAGTTTTCTAAAGTTGTAGAAGAGTTTCCTGGCGTATTTCTCGAAGAACTTCCAGGCATGCCTCTAGAGAGAGAGATCGAGTTCACCATTGATTTGATTCCCGGATCAGCACCAGTGTCAGAGAGGGTCTACAGAATGGCGCCTTCAGAGTTGGAGATCTTGTACAAGATGATTGAAGAACTTAGAACCAAGGGATTCATTCGTGCTAGCGGATCACCTTGGGGAGCCCCGATGCTTCTTGTAAAAAAGAAAAATGGTACGTCAAGATTATGTGTTGATTATCGTACCTTGCACTCAGTGACAATCAAGAACAGATATCCTCTCCCGAGGATAGATGACTTATTTGATCAGCTCAGAGGAGCGACAGTATTCTCGAAGATTAATTTGCGGTCATGGTACCATCAGATCAGAGCAGAGAGTAAGACATCCCGAAGACAGCATTCAGATCGAGATATGGACATTGGGAGTTCCTTGTTATGCCATTTGGAGCAACAATGCGCCAGCCATATTCATGGACTTCATGAATCGTATCTTCATGCCCTACTTGGACTAGTTCGTGATAGTATTTATAGACGACATCCTTGTCTATTGCAAGAATGAAGCGGAGCATGAGCAGCATCTCCGTATAGTTCTTCAAATTCTTAGAGAGCACCAGTTGTATGCGAAATTCAGTAAGTACAAGTTTTGGTTGGATCGTATCTCGTACTTGGGTCACATCATCACCCGAGGTGGAGTAGAAGTGGATCCCCAGAAGATTGTAGCCACAGAGACATGACCAGTTCCCAGCACCGTCGCGGAAGTTCGAAGTTTTCTTGGATTGGCCGGCTATTACCGGCAGTTTGTGTCAGACTTTGCTCGGATTTCAGCACCATTGACGCAGTTGACCCGCAAGGATGTGCAGTTTGCTTGGACAGTAGAGTGTCAGGGTTCATTTGAGAAGTTGGAGCAAGGATTGATGACGGCCCCCATTCTCACTCTTTCCGACGGGATGGAAGGATTTTCAGTTTATTACGACGCATCCGGCAAGGGATTAGGATGTGTCTTGATACAGCATGGTAAGGTAGTCGCTTATGCGTCACGTCAGCTTCGTGATCATGAGAGGAATTATCCAACCCATGACCTGGAGTTAGCAGTCGTAGTTTTTTGCATTGAAGCTTTGGAGGCATTATTTGTATGGAGATCGGGTGAAGATCGGGCTGTAACATGATTGACAAATCCTAGGGTTGATCATGTATGACTGAAACTCTTGCTAGTCATCACATTTTGTATGACTAGCTTCATGATCATCTGAATTATAATGTTTGGGACGCCTTACTTTGTATGTCTGATGATCCAACATCTTGTAACATGTACTTAATTGCTTTAGATTGAGACACTAGGCTTGTTTATGACCATAAAAGACTGTTGGCTTGTAGATAAACCCTCATGCATCTAGACAGCCGTGATCGTATATCGAGGTAGATCTTACTTCAATGTACGTAGCTGTCCCCCGCTCTCCAGTATTCTGGTTCTGGGGCGTGACACCAATGATGATCTTCCATCCAAACCTCATCCTCTGCAAACAATATAATATAAATGTCATTTATCTCCATACGCAAAATAGAGAATGCATGCATACTGGATACTTGTTTACGTACATGCCAAACATGGTGGTAAGATGTCTACTCTGGCTGCCACAAGAAGTTAGAGATCTTGTGGAAGAAATTGTTGGATGAGCTTGAAACCTTGTTGTCGATCGTATCCTTGGGAATTGTCTCGGCTGAGACCACCCACCGTCAGTGGAATCAAAAACTCGTTTCCTTAAAAGACAAAATCTAATAAAATTATTTTTATTGTCTAAAAAATGTCAAAAGTAAAGGAAGTTACCTGCACTCCAGAGATAAATGAGAGATAGCTTTTTGTTTTGTTGTTAGCCTGATAGTTATAATTTTTTTAATTATGCAACCTATAATAGAGAAATAAAAGATAGTGCATCATAAAATAGATAGATAAATATGTTACAATAATCTTAAACAACAACTACATTTCCTTAACACTTTTTACATATCAAAGTCATCATGGTCTGCCATGACACATAACCTAGAGAAACCTAGGAGAACTATAATCCAAATTGCTGTAGGATGAGATAATAAAAAAAAGTAATAATTCAAAACGGTTGAACACAAAGTTCTAGAATGCTATCACTTATGGTGTGAACAAAAAATGTAGACAGCAGACTAAGATGAATTAGATGCAAAATTTACAACCATATGTTGCAGAATTTGTAAAGAAATAAAGTAATTATTAATACAACAAACAAATACTATATTTAAGAAAATGAAGCTAATAGTACAACAAACAATAATTCTACAGAAAAAATCGAAAAATAAGGATGAGAGGATGCTCACCCGCCGCCTATGTTGGGTTCGTCAAATTGTTTATCCACAATCCTATCCAAGTTACAAATGCTCTCCTCTTAATATTTCAAAGTTTTCCTTTCTTTGAAAAAAATTTCTTCAAAAAATTAATTCAGTTTGAGAAAAATTAAAGGGAAAGAGAGGAGAGACTTAAATCATAAATGGAACCGCTAGTTGCAGTTTCTTTTCCCCAATTCCAAAGGGGAGAGAGCGGTTATAATAATGGGATGATGAAGATGAAAATGACATTAGTATCCTTAAATAAATATCATTTAACAATGTAACTATCTAATAATTTATATCATCCAAATATTCCTGGTATTTGGATTATATAATAGTATAGATTGTATTTGTGTGAAATAAAATACTAGTATTTAGTGTTTTCATATGTAGTATTTATTTATAATTTTCCAGCATTAATATTATTATTTATTTTCTATTAATTAAAAACTGAAAGTACGATTTAATGTATTTTATGTATATTGATTTTTAGTAAATATTTAATGCCCTATAAAATTAAATAAAATTCAGAATCAAATACTAGATTTTCTGTAGATCATTTTCATATATTTACATGCTAATTTTAGGTTAGTTTTAATATGCTAAAATTATTTTATGTTAACAATTAATTATAAATAATTGTTTTTAAAATAGTTTTTGATTCAAATAATTCTATAAATAGTAATTTCTGTCCAACTTCATTATTTTGCCTAATTTTGACCAATAAAAAATAGTAGCATGTTAGCTTGAGATCTCTAACTATTAAACGAACATTGTCGGACCCATTTCATAAATACTTTATTTATTTAATAATTGAAATAAAATATTTTTAAATTACTATTAAATTCCTGTAAAATATAAGTAATCCATGACTTGTGATTTTAACCTAGTAAAACCAAATTTTAATGTGTATTAAATATTGTGGTAGTCTTGATGTTCAATGTTAGGACTAGTGTGCCATGACGGCAAGACCCATGTCTAGCACAACTTGACCCCGTAAGTAAGAACTTTACCTTTAAACTAAGCAACATTATACCTTGTTACAGCTTGAGGACTTTGGACATCAACATTTAACATCAATCCTTCGGTAAATCAAGGCAAGTACACTACAACATACAAATCTGTACATGATATAATTTGTGTCACGACCTGCACCCTGATTAGGGCACGAGAAGTGGGTACGTCCAGCCTACGCCGCAGCATCGGCGGTAGAACGCTGTCTAGGTCATCTAGAATACTACAACTAAACAGGTAAAGGTACTTGTACAGTATATACACTCCGAATGGAGGTGACATAGCAATACAGTCTCAATCACAATATAAAACTAAGGTAGATAGCATGGAAAGGAAATATGATAGATGAAGCAAGAAATAAGTTCGAGATCCACACAAGTCCAAAACTAAACATAACATCACAGAATAATATATACTATATTCTAAAATCCAAAGCTGGATCGCAGTCCAGTCAAGCCTAACAAGTGCTAACTACTTAGGGAGTATAAAATCTAGTGGCCAATCTATCAGGCCACTGCCCTGACCTGAGTCTCCATCTGTCTCAGAAACATCTGTAAAATTTCATAACGGTATCCTGTCAGAAAAATGAGCAAGTACAACCACCAACAGCAGTTCCATGTGAATTGACAAATACTATAAGAGACAGTATAATAAAATACAAGACAAAGATATATGCGACTTGGGAACCATTCGAAAGTCGAGTTACAACCCTTAAACCAAACAAGGACCGGGGTTGTAACCCTTCCTTCGAACAGAACTTAGTCTCAAATCATAGTACAGTAATAAAGGCAGGTAGAGCATGTGAGTAAATAAAATCATAGCATGGTGAGAAGTACAGAAAGTAAAACTAAACTGGGATATGATACAACAATAAATGTAAAATGTGATTTGAATTATTAGAGCGATATGTGATCGGCTAGGGAGTCAGGGTAGGGTTATCCACTTGGCCCGACAATCACAGGAAAATCTCTGGAAAGGGTCATGCCGGCCAACCTGGATAACCCGACAAGGGGTGTCTGCTACACCCTACGTGTGGTGAGGGTGGCGCTAGCAAAATAAGGACATAGGGCTTTGATCACATAACCCCTAATAATTCCCCCATCCCCGAATAGTATCATGGATCCGGACATGGCACGTCATGACATGGATTCGAAAGCAGGTGATCAGCCCACTCCCAAATCGATATCTATATAAGTACATGAACATGGATATCACATACCAACATACCAAGGAAAATTCGAAAATAACATCTCATGACAGGATCGAACTTATACTAGTCCGTGAACTATCGTGTCGAGAATCAAGTAAGACACTACAACTGAATCGGATATAGTAGATATCAAGATAATGAAAACTATCTGTGAATGTACTCGCCTGTGGTCCTGAGCTGATAAGGTGAACAGATGCTCAGAGTAATCACAGACCTAAAGATGAGATGCTACAAGTCAAAACATGGTTTAATAATGAAAGAAAAGCTAATCTAATCATGATATGCAAGTCTAAGTCAAAACTAGGTCAAACTAAGTTACACCAAGCTAAACTAGGTCACACTAGGACAACCAAGGTCAAACACGGTCACAGGAAGTCAATCCAAGTCAAACTAGGTCAATTCGGGTCAAGGTTGACTTACAGTTGACTTTTGGTCAAAAAGTCAACTCTGGTCAACTCTGGTCAACACTGAGTCAACCCTAGGTCAAACAAGTCAAATGTTGACTAACAGTTGATTTTCAGTCAACTTGTCAACTCTGGTTTGATTTTGGTCAATTCTAAGTCAAAGTGTTGACTTGAAGTTGACTTTTGGTCAAAAAGTCCACTCTTGGTCACGGAGGTCAAGACTAGCCTAAACTACCCTCATATAGTCATTACCTACCAAGAACTTATTTCTAATCCCATCTTAGAAGTCAAACTCAATATCTCATTAATACCCTATTTCCTACATTTATCCTTCTCATTCTCCTTCTCATTCTCCTCCCTATTCTCCTCCTTCTCATTCTCCTCCTCATTCTCCTCCCTATTCTCCTCCTCATTCTCCTCCTCATTCTTCTCTTTCTCATTCTCCTCCTTATTCTCCTCCTTCTCATTCTCCTCCTTATCTCCTCCTCATTCTCCTCCATATTCTCCTCCTCATTCTCCTCTTTCTCATTCTCCTCCTTATTCTCCTCCTTCTCATTCTCCTCCTCATTCTCTCCTCATTCTCTCCTCATTCTCCTCCTTCTCATTCTCCTCATCATTCTCCTCCTCATTCTCCTCTTTCGCATTCTCCTCCTTATTCTTCTCCTTCTCATTCTCCTCCTCATTCTCCTCCTCATTCTCCTCCCTATTCTCCTCCTCATTCTCCTCCTCATTCTCCTCTCTATTCTCCTCCTCATTCTCCTCCTCATTCTCCCCTTTCTCTCTCCTCCTTATTCTCCTCCTTCATTCCTCCTTATTCTCCTCCTCATTCTCCTTTCTATTCTCCTCTTGATTCTTCTCCTTCTTATTCTCCTCCCTATTCTCCTCCTCATTCTTCTCTTTCTCATTCTCCTCCTTATTCTCCTCCTCATTCTCCTCCCTATTCTCCTCCTCATTCTTCTCCTTATTCTCCTCCTCATTCTCCTCCCTATTTTCCTCCTCATTCTCCTCCTCATTCTCCTCCTTCTCATTATCCTCCTTATTTCTTCTCATTCTCCTCCTCATTCTCCTCCCTATTCTCCTCCTTCTCATTCTCCTCCTTATTCTCCTCCGCATTCTCCTTCCTATTCTCCTCCTCATTCTCCTCCTTCTCATTCTCCTCCTTATTCTCCTTCTCATTCTCCTCCTCATTCTTCTCCCTATTCTCCTCCTCTCTACTATTCTCATTCTCCTCCTTATACATAACTACATACACACACACACATATCTATACATACACACACACACACACACACACACACACACACACACACACACATATATTTTTTTTTACATATATATATATATATATTATTTATTATATATATATATATATATATATTATATATATATATATATAAATACACACTCTCAACACCACTACCATATTCTCATGACACCAATACCACCACCACCACTCTCTACACACTCAAATACTATAAATAAATATATATACATATATATACATATATACTCCTCTCTAAAGGAAAACCCCCAATTAAATCCTTAAACTAGATTTCTAGGGAAACCTACAAATTCTATGGGCAAAATGTAGAGGGTGGTCTCCTCCTCATTTATGGTGAAGGAAATAAATGCAAAAGAAAATTAATGAAGGTTTTAAAAGCATACCTAATTGATTTCTTGAGAGGGAAGGAGCTTGGAAAGAAATGAAATGAAGAGAGAGAGATTGCTTTGAAGTGAAGCAAGGAGAGGGGGTGCTCCATACATGGCCGGCCCATCTCAGAGGGTTGGGGGCATTTGGCAATTTACCAAAATGCCCTCTAAGTTAAAGAAATGAGTGGTTTGAGTTGGGGTCAAAATGGTAACTTGAAAACTCCTAATTTCAAGTTCTAAATCAAATTCTAATCCTTAATTCCACTAAAATCAAATGGAATTAGTCAAATATAATATATGGGTTTGGTCATGACAAGTTGGTCGGTTCCAGTTGGATCCCGATCAGAGTCTACGCTACCCCGGGTTCCCGATACAAGTCGGAATGAGCTGAAATTCGAACCCGACTCAAATAACCCCAAAATTATCATAAATATAAAATAAATTTCAAATATATTCAAAAGTACAAAATTACAAAAATACCCCTGATCCTAAAAACTGGGGGTGACAAATTACATGCTTCTGTTACTAATTATATCTTCTTTTATTGCATGTTGTCTTTAAATTCAAAGATTGTAAGTATAACATGTTTTTCATGCAACAAGCCTCTTTAATAAGAATTGTATCACATGTTGCAAGTTGTACACATTATCGACACTAGGAAGGGAAAAATGTCTAGTTAATACGTGATCAAAGCCCGTAGTGTAGTACATGTATCCGAGCTTGACTGCACATCGTGCACGTGTAGTCAATGTCGTACCCCCAAGTTGTCTTTATTTACATGTTACATGTTCTCCTATTTTAGCCGATCATGTATCTACTAGCTTTTCAAAGCCGCACTTTACCTATCTAGTCTGAACATATTTTACAAGTATCTTCTAAACATGTTATCTTTGTTTTATAAGTATCTCTTGAACAAGTATCTTCTAAACATGTTATCTTTGTTTATAAGTATCTCTTGAACATGTTGTCTTTACTTTATAGAATCTCCTAAGTATGTTATTTTTATTTTCCAACCAAGCATGTTACCTTTTCTTTCAAACCAACCATGTCTTTATCAGTTCATTCTTATCATGCCATGTATCAGTAGCATAAATTGTAGGGTTGTACTTTGCTCCATTCCTGATTAGATTGTTGCAGGTGAATTGACCGATGAGGAGGTTTGACAATTTATACTATAGACCTGCTACTGAGATACTAGCTCACATCCCAGGGGATGTCCCTGCCGGAAAATATCCTATAGCTTAACTTACATTTCGTTTCTGAACTTGGTTTGTAATAATTAGTTAACATTCATTTGGCTGGTTTTGACTTCAGTTACTTTTGCATTGGGTATGTAACTACAGACATTTGGACATATTCTAGTTTCTCTCGATATAGATGATGTGATTAATCTGATTCAATACAATTTAAAGATAATTAAAGGTTAGAATGTCACGTCCCGGTCATGTAGGACTGATCGTCCTCGCTAAGGCGTGATGCCGCACGAGCCTAGATTGCGCTCATGCAAGGCTAAGTCCAGAAACGGCCGTTTGCAGCTAGGCTACAGAGTGTCACCATTTGCAGCAAAAGTAAATTAACACAATTTCAAACAAGCTCAATAGTCTTTATTGATATTCAAGAAGTAGTACAAGCGGTGTTATGCCGAGATTACGATTCACTCAAGCTCTCTCTCTTAAAACATAAAAGGCGTGTCAAGTGGCTTACAAGATGGAATAATTCATGGCGATGTTCTGAAACATTATGTCCCGTATATGGTGCTTCAGTTCCTTTGCAACGCTCCAAGGCTCCAGAGTTAGCTCCGCGCCTTAGCACGTTCGAGGGAAGTCTCCGCTTCTTCCGTACCCTGCAAGCAGATTATGTGGTTATCAGTACATTTTTATGCACTGGTGGAGAGGCTAGCTCACCCACTCGCTATCATTACCAAACACGTTCATTTTTGTGTACCATCTATTATTTATTGTCTGCCTTAGGGTCAGTTTCATGGCATATCATTCAAGCCTATCTCATGTTATCGATATCAAGTGTCGCATAGAAAATACCTGCGTAACTTAACATACTTACCGTATGATCTTTCTGTCCAAGTAAACCAAGTTAGCCAACAGTTCATATGTAATGACTTAACGTAATATTGCATAGGTATTCAAAGGTGTCAAGGGCGTGTTACTACCTCAGGGTCTACGAAGTATCGAGTTTGTTAAGTTATGTTATACTCTAAAAGCTTTATTCTGATGTTCACGTTCACTCAGTTGTTTAGCCTACTCAGTTGTCAGGATGTGTTATACTCAAAAGTTTCATAATATTTCATTTAGTAACTTATCATGTTCAACTTACACAGATTACTTGTTTCAACAAGGTCTCGTACGCGGATTGCCGCAATCGAGCCAACTTAATCTATATGCATCGGTCGCTGGCACCACAAGCCATTTGGATATGTTCCTCTCGGTATTCTCACCTATCAAGCATGATGGCTGGTACACGTTGATAGTCTTTTGAAATACCCGGCCTTACGTCTCTTAGGTGGCCGAGCCCGCACCCAAGCATCCCGTAAGCCATTATTTGCCTAGGCCGGCCACGATGTCATTGATCATATATCAGAATCCTCATTTGATTCTTTTCCCCCGTATACGAGTGGGTTGTCCGCGACCATTTCATATTTTCTTGTCATTTTTAACTTAACGGCTGTCTTTGAGCCATGGGTTGTCTGTGAGCCATAATCTATTATCGACCAGGTTGGCGACGGCGTCCGTACAGCGGGTAGCGAGCCCCGTTGCACATTTCGTCATACTGTCGCTAACCATTCCTTTCTTTATTATCATTCATTATTCATTTTTTCTCTATTTCACTTGTTTATTCGTTCATTGATTCACGTATTCATTCATTCGTTGATTCATTCATTCACTTATTCGTTCATTCACTTATTCGTTCATTCGTTCATTCATACATTATGCAACTCCCTGTGCGGGAACCGCCTTGGCGACCCATCGGTCCCGAAGCCTTTCAATTTCTATACTCTATTCGGAACGACTATGTCGATAGTCTTTCTGCTTCATTTTAGTAAACCATTATTATTTCATGTCTCAAGTTGTGGTACGATTCTAAGTGATAAGCCTATCGTTCGTTATTGAAGCATAAGTAAATCTACTCAAAATGTAAGTTGTGCGTTGGCACGAGCGTGGAGTGCAGTGCAAGGTTCAAGTATTACCAAGTTCTTTTCCATGTTCTACACGCATATAAAATAGGATTATTTCCTTAGCTAGGTGTTGAGTCATTTTGTTAGTACAGATATTATCGCCTACGATTCTAGCAATATTATCCGTATTATTATGTGTCTAGGCTAAGCAAAGTGTCACGATCGCACCCGCTTTTCGGGTCGCAAGAGTGAGCAAGCCATCTACGTATCAAGCGGACTCCAGCCCAACTGAATACATAAACGCTGTCTGGACTATAGTAATTTCCTAATCAAGGCAAGGCAAAACTATATCTCAATCCACAATAAGAATATAAAACATGAATGAACACTATGGGTCGTGGTCTGCAGCCCTCTAGCATACATGTTCGATTAGACTCCAAGAATTAACATAGTCTATAAAGTAAGCTAACAAACAGAGTACATCATGATAAGGAATGAAAGCACGAATGGATAATAACCGTAACATCAATATACCTGGATCCTGCAAGTGTATCACAAACGTCTACCATCCTGCTTGCTAACTAACACCATGCAATCGCTAAACCTGAAAAGATCATCAGGTCCTCAGGAGATATAGCAAGATACATAAAAATATGCCTATCTAACAGTTCTATCATGCATAAGAATATAAACAGTCTATAAACAGAAACAGACGAAACTGACAAGTGGCTACTGACAGTGACTATGAACACGGATATAGAAACAACTACGCATAAATAAACTACTGGAAGAGAACTGGTGAACAAGATATCAAAGGATATCAAACCCTCTTCCCGAGTGTGGACTCGATAGTTTGAACTAAACACTAACCCTCGCCCGAATGTGGACTCGCAGGTTAGTTCATGAAAACACCCTCCCGAGTGTGGACTCGCAGGTGCAAATAGATCAAGACAAACACCCTCGCCGAGTGTGGACTCGCAGGTGCAAACGGTCAACCCATGTAGACTCGCAGGTTAAAAAATAAAACAAGAATTAGCGTTCAGTTACACGACTCACTCCACGATACGATACGAATCAGTCAAGGTACATGTGATGACCCGGTACAACTCAGTCAAGGTACATGTAAGACAACTCTCGTATAGTTATAATATTAAACTATGGACAACGACGGTATATAGACGGACAATAACTAATATACATGATAAGAAGAAAAGCATACCAATCAAACCAATCCAACTAACTGATGACATATAACTACTAGATAAGAAATAAGCATGCAATAAACTGTAGAGGGAGGCAAGGTATACTTGTCTGGTGGTAGCACGAAGAACCAAAATATACCGTCAACAGGTAAGCCATAAAGTCCAAATCTCACAACTGTCTCCGAAAGCAAATGAAATATTTTAGAATAGTAAATTAGCTAGGATTGCCTATCCATAATCCAATTCTGGATACAAGAGCAAAATGGTAATTTGGGTCAAAACGGTATCCGTCGTTGGATCTGCTTTGTACCGAAAAGCGTGCCAGAGTCAATGGTCTCTAAAGTCGTCAAACTATATGTCTACGATTCGTTTTGATGATATGAACCCAATGGTATGTCCAATTTTGGATTCGGTGGGCCGTGCACGAAATCGTCCATTGACTCGGATCGTGGGGCCTGCAAAATGGCGATCCGATCAACTGTATGAATCGAACCAAATTTGGCATACAGGACCAAAAACGATACGGTCCTGTTGGTAAAGTTTTGTCTCGATCTGACAAACGTGCACAAAGTAAATTTTTGCAAAGTGGCCGATACGGAGAAATTTGACGGATACGCATCAAATTCGTCGCGTACGCGCAACCAATTCGAATTCCGTCAAAGCCCACACGTCCGCGAATCAATACGCACCTTTCGATACTTTCGGTTCGCGACCACGTCGCCCAATTTGGCGGGACGCACGTCATATCGGAGGATTTTTCTAATTTATATACTAATCTATATATAAAAATACAATTTGATTGTGATGCATGTAGTATTTATATAAAGCCTAATTTTGTATATCATAAATATACTTATATATATGCACAAGTGTATATATGTAACCTAAAATCACCAAAATCTAAAAAGAACATTTTAAGAAACTCTGTCATAGTATTTCCAAAATAAATAACCATTTAAATAATAACATTTATATTTTAGATATAACAGTATATAGAAAACTTATTTATTAGCCATTAAAGTCAAATACGAAAATATAAATATGTTAAAAATACACCTACATGTCGTCTCTGGACGCAACATGTCTACATGGGTTCGGGTTTGGTTTGGGTCCAGTTCGGCTAAATCGGTACAACCGGGTCTCCTACAAGTCAATAATATAATTAATAAATAATTAAATGTCTTTAGAGGTTAACTCGCAACTTGGCCTGGTTTTCCTAGTTAGGATACTTATGGCTTGACCTTCCCTACCATAGCTAAAACACTAGTCAAGGCACCCAACTACACTATCCGTGCCAAAATTCTTGGTCATCTTGTACTCAAATTTAATCGTGACTAAAGCATCTATCGTAATAATTAACTAATTATTTATTTATAACATTCAAAAATCACCATTTAAATCAAATAATAATAAAAAAATATTTTAAATTTTTTGGAAAGAGGAGTTACAAATCTACCCACCTTAAAAATAATTTCGTCCTCGAAATTCTAATTCATAACTATTCCTTAAATTCAAAAAAAACTTATACTTTTAACTTAATCTCCTTAAATTTTAATTCTCAAAAAAAATAGTTATATCCTTCTCCTAGCCATTTTGTAACTACGAAACCTCGAGACTTTACCCACCTTTGGTCATACTACTCCCTCAAAGGTATGTCACTAAAACTTTATAACCTTCTCTAGTTCTAGAATCATTACCCATAATATCTAAGACATATTGCATGTATAACCCTCCCATATCTATCAAACAACCAAAATTAAATAATATACTATAACTTAAGAATTTCTGATAAATTCTAGAACACATCGTTCGTCACCCCGAAATAGAAAGAGAAAAAATCAATGGTTCGGAAGGCAAGAAGAAAATAATTGAGGAAAATATGAAATTTAAGGACGTAGAGAAATTTCTAGAGAATTTTCAAGGTAGTATGGATTGAGATTTCTAAGGTTTAGTCATAGTGTAGCTCGTATCAGTACAGTTACGTAACTGATACGATATGCTCTGACCTGCATGGGCCACCAAACAAAGATAGGTTCATTGGAGCCACCCACCTTAGAGATGATCGCATCGGTCGAGCGAGACTCCGAGCGCGCCTTTGAAAGTATAAGTCTGGATTCTCCTGAAGGGCCAAATTAACACTTGCATCGATTCGCATCGATACTTCATCGGTTCAACAACTCTTCGAGTCAACGATTCATTTGAGTCGTTGCACATGTCGTTCGTTGACGTTTCGCTATGGCGAGCGGTCGTTACATAATACACCACTCAAAATAAGTCTCGTCCTCGAGACTTTCCAAGTGCACGTCGTCCTACCGATCCTTAACTCATATCGTGTGCGTATCTTAGATAATTCCATCGAATGACTTCATCCTTAGATGGTATCAAACTATACTCGGTTATCCTTCCAGGTTTCGTGTTGCATGCATTTGGTTAATTTCATTTGAATGACTTTTCACTCATTTGAGAGTTGATAGTACTTATTCAAACGTCGTGTTTCAATAAATTGGTCTGTATTGTGTCCTGTCAAGGGATTATAATGGTCACACGAGGTACGTTATAATTTGTCAAATATGAGGGTCGTAGGCTGAGGTTAACTACCATCCGTTCATCTCAACAAGTCCACTTGCGGCTGCATTCGAGTTCATCGTATCGCTGAGTCTGGATCGTGCACATATTCAAGACGTCCTCCGAATACACACATTTCAACCAAGCTTAGCGATAGCGAAGTCGGATAAGCTACTCGTGATAGTTTCGAATTGTCAATTATTTTTACTAGCTGGTTAAAATCGAACTCCATTTCGTTCACTATCGTCTATCTCGATCTTCGAGATGACCCAATTCATTTCTCAAGCTACGAAATCAATACAATTTCTTCTAGCAAAGTCGACCAACATCCACGTAACTCTAGTCCTTTACGGCCAAAGTACTATCACCAAGTACGTCTTTCCTCAATGATTAAAATTTATTATCCTAACTTTTCTTGACATCACTGATTTCTATCATTCACTTCGTTTGGGGCTGTTAATGTTGTCGCAAACATATACTCCCACATCCTAACTCTAAGTCTTGTTGCCCCAGGTTTATCGTCCGTCCGAACGATACTCTAAAGTCGGTCATGCAGGTTCAATCACCCGGCATATGGTTGTCCACCTATCGCTAGGTTAGCTCCCAAGGTCATAGTTACAAGTTAAGTTCTTGATTCATCACGATAGTGTTGCACGAATTCGTCCCAATCCTAAGGTCAAACCGTTTGTTCGTTAGTACGGGATACTTCTATCCAAGCTCGTTTCACTCAAATTATCTAAACATCGAGCAGTGTTCATCCAATTCACATCAAGACACTCTATGCATAAGGTCGAGTTTGTTCAGCAAAGTCATGCTATAATAGGTTGTCCTTAACCAAATTATCGGCATCTCAATTTCGTACATCCAAACAGCATTTTCATAGTCTATCTCTTCAAATTTGTTTGATACAATTCACCAATCCATCATATCCAATTCAGGTAGTCGATCACAATGTCGTCTAGCCAAGCAATTTGTTATACCCCAATTTTACGCAAGTCTGATTATCCACGGCGGACATGAATTACCATGCCAACATTCTCGCAGAATAATCGTCCTCATTGGGACATAACTTGCATTGAGTCTAGTTAGTTAATTCTCGATATGCGGATTGGGTCTACTCAATCCTTAAGTTGTTTCATCGCTAATCACAAGTCTGAACAATCCTCAAATTCACCTTCGCTTCAAACCACAAGTCGAAGTAATTCAAATTGCCATGTCAAGATATTTCGAGTTAGATCATTCCCGCTGGACATGAATCACCATGCCAACGCTCACGCAAAATGAATGCCCCAAATCCGACCTGACGTATGTGCGAGACTGGAGCTGCGCTCGTGCAAGATAAGATCATTGTCATTGTGGTTATCATCGAACAATCAAGTCACTTCCTTTCATCCAAACATTCATTTCTATTAAAATCCCAAGTACAACATTCGTCGAAACACTATCATTTTACACGATCATCATTCCTCGAATCAGAGTACCCCCGAATTATCGTACATCAATCTTTGATACGTCTCAATACCATCGATGATATACATAACCTGGCGATCATCCTTTTACAACGAAATCTGAGTCATGCAACTTAATTTCTAATTTGTATTATTTTATGCCAACTCAAGTCATTGAGCAACATCTAGTCCAAGTCCTTAGTTATTCTCGTATCTTCAAATCAACGTTCATGCATGCTATTTCCAATCGTGCTATCATCGATCTTGTCTATGAATACTTTACTTCTACTCAAGTTTTGCCCAATTCGACTATTCCGAGATCGCACGTATGATCCACCAAGTTTTTCTCGACCAAGACATTATTTGTTTCATCATTTCGAATCTCTATTCAACTGTATTGTAATTCGCACTACACATTCACAAATTGTCCCAATGATATCTCGTTCGAGACTCTCGAAATCACGACCATATAAGTGTTACTCGTTCTAAGGCTTTGCGCGATAACATCGTTTGCTGATACACTCATTGCTACCCATAAATCCTTAATTTTGCTCGAACAATTTTTAAGACGGTCCATACACCACTCAAGATTCGAGCCACTCGATTTGTCGTCGAAAATCATTCTTATTCATGTTCCCGACTATTGCATACACCACTCGAGGTCAAGTCATTCGTCAAGACCTTAAAAGGGTCATTCGATTCACAATCGACATGTTCATATATACGTTCGTTCGTTCCTCAAAATCCAAGAGTCATTCTCCATGTTCGCCTTATCGTTGGTCTGATAGCATCTCTATCGACATACGTTCTAAGTTACTAATTTTTGTCCGAGCGATATTCAATCTCGCTCGCAACTCGTTCTCACCAGAAGATCTAGGTGCACGATACTCAGCACAACTTACTCAAAGGCTGTGTGCATAGCCGCCCCGTTCGGACTATACTTCAGTCTCGTACACTCGTTCGCTATCGTCAGCGTAAATTCATTTAGGTATGCGTAATATTTGCTAACTTTTAGCATTTGTTCCTTTCAACTCAAGTCCATCATAGTTTGGCACAAATTAAGGCCTTCGTACATCGATCCCGTCCAATCGAATACTTATACAAGCTTTTGCAAAATTAGACTTATTGTATGGAACATTCCAAGGGTTAATAAGAGAGAGTGTACACTTCTTTTTTCCACGATCGAGATTTCAAACTGAGAGAATCGATTTTGAAGTCCAAGAAAGTAAAATCATGCTCTGATACCAATCTGTCACGCCCCGGTCCCGTTGGACCGATCGTCCTCGCTAAGGCGTGATGCTGCACGAGCCTAGGTTGCGCTTGTGCAAGGCTAATCCAGAAACGGCCATTTGAAGCTAAGCCACAGAGTGTCCCCATTTACAGCGGAAAGTAAATAAACACAATTTGAAACAAACTTAATAGTCTTTATTGATATTCAAGAAGTAGTACAAGCGGCGTTATGATGAGATTACAATTCACTCAAGATCTCTCTCTCAAAAAACATAAAAGGCGTGCCAAGTGGCTTACAATGGAATGATTCATGGTGATGTTCCGATATATTATGTCCCTATATGGTGCTTCAGTTTCTTTACAATGCTCCAAGGCTCCAGAGTTAGCTCCGCGCCTTAGCACGTTCGAGAGAAGTCTTCGCACCTAACGTAGTTCTTCCGCACCCTGCAAGCAGACTATGTGGCTATCAGTACATTGTTATGCACTGGTGGAGAGGCTAGCTCACCCACTCGCTATCATTATCAAACACGTTCATTTTACTTTGTGCACCATCTATTATTTATTGTCTTACTAATCTTGCCTTAGGGTTAGTTTCATGGCATATCATTTAAGCCTATCTCGTGTTATCGATATCAAGTGTCGCACAGAAAATACCTGTGCAACTTACCATACTTACCGTGCGATCTTTCCTGTCCAAGTAAACCAAGTTAGCCAACAGTTCATACGTAATGACTTAACATAATATTGCATAGGTATTCAAAGGTGTCAAGGGCGTGTTCATGTCTAAGGGTCTACGAAGTATCAAGTTTGTCAAGTTATATTATACTCTAAAAGCTTTATTCTGATGTCTACGTTCACTCAGTTGTTCAGTTGTTCAGCCTACTCAAGTTGTTAGGATGTGTTATACTCAAACGTTGTTCAGATATATTTCATTTAGTAACTTAGCATGTTCAACTTACACAGATTACTTGTTTCAATACAAGGTCTCGTATGTGGATTGTCGCAATCGAGCAAACTTAATCTATATGCATCGGTCGCTGGCACCGCAAGCCATTTGGACATGTTCCTCTTGGTATTCTCACCTATCAAGCGTGATGGATGGTACAACTTGATAGTCTTTTGAAATACTTGGCCTTACGTTTTTAGGTGGCCGAGCCCGCATCCAAGCAGTCCGTAAGCCATGATTCCGCCTAGGCTTGCCACAATGTCGTTGATCGTTGCCTTGGAATCCTCATTTGATTCTTTTCCCTCCGCATACGAGTGGGTTGTCTACGACCATTTTTATTATGTTGTCATTTTTAACTTAATAGATGTCTTTGAGCCATAGGCTGTTAGTGAGCCATAATGTATTATCGACCAGGTTGGCGGTGGCATTCGTGCAGCGCGGGTAGCGAGTCCCGTTGCACGTCCCCGTCATACCTGTCGCTAACCATTCCTTTCTTTCTTATCTTTCATTCATTCATTCATCATTCATTTCTTTCTTTCACATGTTCATTCGTTCATTGATTCATTCACGTATTCATTCATTCGTTGATTCATTCATTCACTTATTCGTTCATTCGTTCATTCATACATTATACAACTTCCTGTACGGGAACCGCCTTGGCGACCCATCGGTCCCGAAGCCTTTCAATGTTTCTATACTCTACTCGGAACAACTATGTCAATAGTCTTCCTGCTTCATTTTAGTAAACCATTCATTTTTCATGTCTAAAGTTATGGTACGATTCTAAGTGACAAGCATATCGTTCATTATTGAACGAATAAGTAAATCTACTCAAAATGTAAGTTGTGCGTTGGCACGAGCATGGAGTGCAGCAAGGTTCAAGTATTACTCCAAGTTCCTATCCATGTTCTACACAGGCATACAAAATGTGATTATTTCCTTAGCTAGACGCATTGAGTCATTTTGTTAGCAGCAGATTATCGTCTAGCGATTCTAGCAATATTGTCAGTATTATTATGTGTCTAGGCTAAGCAAAGATAGGTTCATCGGAGCCACCCACCTTAGCAATGATCGCATCGGTCAAGCGAGACTCTGAGCGCGTCTTTGAAAGTATAAGTCTGGATTCTTCTGAAGGGCCAACTTAACACTTGTATCGATTCGCATTGATACTTCATCGGGTCGATGGAATTCTTCGAGTCAACGATTCATTTGAGTTGTTGCACATGTCGTTTGAGTCGAGTTTTGCTAGGACGGAACGGGTCGTTACATAGAACAACTTACTACGCCGTGTCTCATAGCGTAGGCTGGATGTGTCCGACACGTATTCGAATATTCGAAAGCGGGTCGTGATAGTCATCATGTTCTGCTATGGTCCCGGGCTCCTGCCCATAATAGGTATCATATGGCCTCAAGCTCATCTGCAACATATCCAGTCAGGAGCGGAGCAAAGTATAATCTATAATAATGAAACAAGTACAACATGTGAACAAGTGAAGGGACAATGAACATGATGAACCATGAAAAGTAAATGCATAATCTAAACTGTATATGAAATATGTATCAAAAGATCATGACATGTGATTTGAAATAGATACTAGAGTATGTGACCGGCTTGGGTATGATCACGAATAAGAACAATGTAATGGTACGACTTAAATCCCACATGCACGATGTGTGACTTAAGCCATGCAATACCTAATGTTGGTTTTGGTCACATATCCATAGTATTTTCCCTCCCCACGATACAAGTAAAGATCATGAACCACAATATAAATCAAGCCGTGCAACAGTGTGTCCAATAACATAACGTGAAGTAAATGAGTCAAAATCATAAAAGTACTTGCCTTGCTCTGGAAAATCAGTAATAGGAAAGTAGGTGTCTCTGAGTCCTCCTAGAATGAATTGGGAGTTTAATTAAAAAATTACAACTAACTAGATTTGTTAGTTAACTATTTATTCCTAGCTAAATACTAATTATCACTAACTATACACATTTCCTAGTTATATATATATATATATTATATATATATAATATATATATATATATATATATATATATATATAAAAATATATATATATATATATATATATATATATATATATATATATATATATATATATATATATATTATTAGGTATAACCTTCAAAAATATTATAGAGAACAAATAAAATTAATCTAAATATAGAGTCTAATGAAATATTGACAAATATATACATATTTACCAGAATATTACTAAAATGTATTAATAATTATTGGCAATAACAAACTAAAATTTATGCCAACTATTACTTAGCTGTACAAACAGTTAACTATACTTATTTCATCAAGTCTATAAATGGCCCATCATCAAGCCCAGCTCATTATTATTACTATTTTTCTCATTTCTCTCATTTAATTATCCCACACAGCCTGACCTATCTGGCTAAGCCCATCCGGCCTGCCACTGACATGAAACATAATTTGTCATCCAAACCCAATTTCTCAATTTAACTACACATCCAGGCTGTTCTAATGTCCAAAATTTACACCAACAAATAAACCACCCTTTTAAAATGAGCCTGGCCCAAACCGTGGCTTACTGGACCTAGCAACAACCAAGTCCAACAAGTCTCATACTAAATCACAAGTCTTAATACAATACATACAGAACCAAGAGTAGAGCAAATATTTACAAACCAAAGCCTAGTAAAATATACAAACCAAAGATCCACAAATGAATATACAACCAACAGTCTAAAACGTATGCATACTTCACCCATATGCATCGAGCTACATCAGTTCAAAATGCATATTTGTGCCACTGTTATACCCCAATCAATCCCTTGTACACGACCACACAACACTCCCACGCTAGACACAACAAGTGCTGGACACGAACTACTGCAAGACACGAACCAGAATGGACACGAGCTACTGTTGGACACGAACATCCCGAACTCCCCCGAATCCTGATCATAGCCCTGTCCAACCCTTCATTAATCCTAAGTACAAAATGAGCTGTTCTGCCATTTCAAGAAGGGTAGAAGGATACTTGAGTAATGTGGATCTGATTCTGGAGTGGACACACGATCCCAAATAATCAGACACAATCGCCTCATGTCCAGCTGTGATTGAGAGTTCCTCTGCGGCATTCCATCGAACATGTACCGAGCAAGAACAATGTAGATTAGCCTCAAAGCAATAGTGATGTGCCCTACTCCAGATTCACAAAAGATCTTCAGAAATCAAGATACTCAAATTGATTACTTACAATTGATCTCGATCCAAAATGTCCAAAAATCTCAGATCAATCTAACTCCGAGTCCCAAAGAATTGCTCATCTCTAACACAAAAATGAAATGAAATCGAACGATCATCGATCATTTGATCATCCAATTTACAGACGAAAACTCGCTGATCGATAACTCACCGTATCGCCATCGTCGGTCGCCGCGCTGTCGTCGAAGAAGTACTTAGTGGAGAAGAGTAGATCGATCAGGGTAAACCACTGTTTGCCAAGAATCAGTCGTCGGAGGGGATCAGACCACCAAAGAAGAATTGGTCGATCGTTCCCGATCTGGATATGAGTTCGCAAGTGTGCAGATCAAATGAGCAATTGAAGACGAGCAAGTTCTCAAAGGAGATCAAGACAAAACCTACCTCGATCGTCGACGCAGAGATGGAGGAACGAGCTCGTGGGGAGGATCGTCAGGAAAGACGGAGATTCATCGTCGGAGAGATCACGCACAGTCGTTGGGAAGAACTCGCCTCGTCGTTGTCGAAGAAGATGTTGCTTTGCTGTCGAGAAGGAAACGCCTAGCCGTCACTGCTCCAGGAAGGTGATGGCCACCATCGCCATGGCAAAACCCTAGACATTAGGGTTAGGATTCGGGAGAACTTGCTTGGGCAAGAAGAAGAAAGAAGAGAGAAGGAAATTTCGAACAGAGCTCTGCTCTTAAGCTTTCGTAACAGAAAGTAAAATGAGGGAGAAGAGGCTAGTCGGTTTAAATAGAGTTTAGAAGAACAAAAGATATTTGCAAAAATAATTATATTTAGTTAAAAAATAACATGTTTATTGCAAACTAGGGTTAAAAATTAGTTAGAGAGTTGTAATAGGTTTGTTAGAAGGTTGTTAGAATTCTTGGAGAACACTCTAGATTAGTTGCTAACCTTGGTTAATTAAGTAGTTAACCATCATGACTAAAACCACTAGAATCTTCTCTCCTTCACTAATCCTTAATTAAAAGTCATAATGAAGAACAGATAGGCAACTCTAGAGGGGGGGGTGAATAGAGTTTATAACGATAATGGCCAAATAAAATTTAACTTTTTTCACCAACAGTAAATAATCAGAGTAGTAAATGCGGAAATAAAAAGATCAAGAGAGCATACGCAAACACAGCAGATTTTTAACCTGGTTTTTCTCGTGGAGGACTAGTCCAGGCCTGAGAACTCTAGCTCAGGATTAAATCCACTATTTGTGAAGTAGTAGTTACACCCCGTGCCTTTTTTTTCAGAATTGAGCACGTCAACTTCTTACAAAGATCGCTGTGGCGAAGCTTGAAATTTTCCAAACGACTTTCTTGACTCTTGTACAAACTTTTAACTGAATAGCACTAAGCACTTTTAGACTTAGGAAGCTTGTGGCTAGTAGATGAGAAGGTTAAGGCTTGTATGAGGCTTATAGAGAAGAGAGGAAAAGATAATTGGATGAAATAGAATGAGAATTCAAGGCCTATTTATATTAGTTGGGATAGGCAGAATTCGGCCAGAATTCTGTGTCATGAATTCAAATTTTTGGCCGTTGGACAACTAGCATCTCGCAGTCCCTATAAATTAGGTCCTAGAAATTAGGGGACAGAGTTCGGCCCGAACTCTGTGTGGAGGCAGAGTTCGTCCCGAACTCTGTCTCCATGGGGACAGAATGTTCAAAGGCAGTTGGGCTTGTTTGGCTGATTTGGCTTTTGGTTGAGTGGAGTTGTGAGTTTGTTTGGGAATAAGGTTTAAGCCAAGAATACCCAGTGCTACTCAATTTATATTTTGCTAGACTCAATAAATATAAAATAGTACAGACTCTGAAAATGAGTACGCTATAGGAGAGAGACTACGTCCGTTTTGCACTGAGTTCTGTATTGATGTGTCATATTAAATTATGACAAGTATCATATTGTCAATTTGTCAATATTTGGTTGAGTGTGATCCAGTTTGGGTCAACAATCTCCTCCATATTGAAAATTGACAAAAATAATATTTGTATATTCAATGTTCATACCTGAACACAAGTTGAAAGGGGTAGACAAGCAAAGAATGCATTAGCTCCCCCGTAATAGTAGCTCTCCCATAAACATAGCTTCCCCGTAAATCAATGTGCCTTGTCCTGATATACATTATCTCCTCCAAAACACAGATATCACACAATATGATAGAGATATAAATATCAAATAGATCTCCCCCTTTTGGCATTTATCAAAAAAAAATGAACACCAAACAGACAGGCAGAAGACTGTATAAAGGATTTACTGGCAAGCACACAATTTATAGGTCAATAATATAATAACCTCAGATAAATCTAAAGATCCACATAAACTAAAAATGTACTCATACAAGAAAATGAAACTACATAAGCAGAAGTCCATAAAGCATAAAACTAAAGAAGATCATCAGCAATAGCAGCAGCATGTACGAAACCACATCCATCATGGAGCACTAGATGGTCTAACGGTGTCAGATGGATCAATATCAGAACGATGAGGATCCACAAAAGCTGCATCCGGATCTAGATATCGTATGACTCAGGGGTCGTCGATACGGTAACTGACACGAGATGGATCTCGCTCCATAGGAAAGGGCATAGTAGAATGCCAAGACATAGTGTACCGGATGTCATGTAATGAGTTACTGATGGCATCCATCTGCAAAGTGGTACGATAATCTAGCTGGGTCCAGTGGTCGTCTTCCAACATGAAGCGATCGCATAACATGGTCTGAATGGACTCGAAAGAAGCAGGTAGCGCGGGGGCAGGTTGCCCAAGAGCAGGTGGATTAGCCTGAGCATCAGACTCGGAATACTCTGACTCAGCAAGAGACTCAACAGCTGCTAGAAGCCGCCTTGCCTTAGACAGATAGGCAGGGGCTGGAAAGAACTGGCACTCATCAAGAGGAACATTGAACGCACGAAAAATCATTGGCAAATATAGGGCATAGACCAATGATCGAGGTTTCTTCCGTGCACTAATCATCCAGTCCATCATAGTACGTGAAAAGTTAAAAGGGACATGAAAGTGAATATGATATAGTGTAAGAGATCTCAAAATAAGAGACTTCATCAGTCGATCTCGCTTTGGGCAAGATCGTGGTGAAAATGATACGATAAAGTTCATAGAAATATGGGTTAAGAAATTTAGCAAGTACTTGCGTGGACGAGTGTTGGCCGTACACAAATCATCCTTGAAACTCTCAAGGGATGATCCATCAAAAAATTGAAACTTGCGTGCAACGACAAGTTTCTCCCAGGAATTAGGTTCCGGGATCTCGAGATATTTCGCAAGTTTAAAATCATCAAAAGTGATGTCGATTCCGGCGACACGAGAATAGATTCGTGTGTCGTCAAAAGTGAGATTACAGTAAAACATTTGGATAGCATTCAAGTATATAAGAGATGATGTAGAAACTAACTCATCTAGACAAAGATCATGGAACAATAGGTCATATCTAGAAAAAAAATTATGAAATTGATAGGATGACCCGCATACACACTCCTTGAACGAAAGTCATTGAACCATTCATTGGAAGCCTCCAATGAAACAAAAATTTGTTCATTGAATGTGTTGGGGTCATGAGGTGGTGGTGGATTAAAAAGTGGATGAATGGGTTGAACATCTTGAGGAGGAGGGTTGGATGAGGAAGCACCCTCGGTTCTAGCCCTCTTTCCCCTATTGAACAATCTAGGTGCCATTGATAATGAGAAGAATTTGAAATTTGAGAAGGAGAAAATAAGAGAGTATACCTCAAAAGAGTAGTAGAATATAGAAGAGAATGATCCAAATTACTATGCTCCTTGAGTTTGGGGAAGAAAATCTCACTAAATTGAGAATTCTAGGGTTAGGGTTTGGAGAGGATGAACTTGGAGAGGGTTTAGAGGTGGCAATGAAGAAGAAAGAGAAGGAAATCCCCGAAATATGAATGTAGGGTCAGCTGGTCGGGTGAAATCTGGACCATTGGATCACAAGAAATGGAAGGCTGAGAGTTATCTTGGGTTCTGGAATCAGCAGACTGAACTCGGCCCGAACTCTGTGTGAGGCAGAGTTGGGCCCGAGTTCTGGGTGTTGGGGCCAGAACTCAAAACAGTTAAAAAAATGGCCAAGTGTTGGAAAAAAATAAATAGAATGTTAAAGATTGAAAATATGCAAATATTTGATGAAAATCAAAATTTTGATTGAAAAAGAAACCATGAATGGAATAAATGGAATTGAATTTAGAAAATTTTGAATTAACTAAGTTACAAATGAAATTAAACCATATAATAAACAAGGATTTATGACAACGACCATTATGATGAAACTGCCATGGGGTAGCTGTAGAGGCCGGATCCCTGCTAGCGGTAGTCCGAAGACTGGTGCACCGTGTCGCATAGGCTTTTACGCCTTGTTGTCAGAAGGACCCTTTCGGCTTGTACCCATAACAAAGGCACCATAAAGATATATGTCATAATTGTTATTTATGCAGGCCAATTTAATTAATAACTGTTTCATCCAAAATTCCTAATTCATGACAAAGAAGTTGAAGCGCTCTTCGGCTAGTGGTTTGGTGAAAAAATCTGCTAGCTGATGATCTGTGTCGATAAATTCTAAGTTAATGGTGCCGTGTTGTTGATGATCACGCAGAAAATGGTGACGAATCTCAATGTGTTTCGTGCGTGAGTGACATACTGGGTTCTTAGTCAGATTAATAGCACTAGTGTTATCACAGAAAATAGGAATATGCATAAAAGATAGGTTATAGTCTGCAAGGGTTTGTTACATCCACAGAATTTGTGCACAACAACGACCAGCTGCGATGTATTCAGCTTCTATTATGGATAGTGCGACAGAATTCTACTTCTTGCTAAACCATGAGACTAGAACCTTGCTTAATAAATGACACGTGCCACTCGTACTCTTACGGTCGACTTTACGTCCCGCAAAATCAGCATCCGAATAACCAATAAGTTCAAAGAATGTGGATTTGGGATACCACAAGCCCACTGTAAGAGTACCTTTAAGGTATCGAAAGATATGCTTAACGGCAGACATGTATGATTCCTTAGGACTAGATTGATAGCGAGCACACAGACAAACACTAAATATGATATTGGAACAACTAGCAGTTAGGTAAAGTAGACTGCTAATTATACCTCGATACTTACGTTGGTCAACAGCTTTGCCGCTTTCATCAGGTTCCAGCTTGGTTGTAGTAGCCATGGGAGTGCTAATTAGTTTGACGTTGTCAAGATCAAACTTCTTCAGCATATCCTTTGTGTATTTTGACTGGCTGATGAATGTTCCTTGCGAAGTTTGTTTGACTTGTAGTCCGAGGAAGTAATTGAGTCCCACATCATGCTCATCTCAAATTTGTTCTGCATACACTTAGCGAAATCTTGACATAGATTGACATTAGTAGACCCAAATATGATATCATCAACATAAATTTGAACTAAAAGAATGGTGTCTTTAAAAGTTTTGATAAAAAGTGTAGTGTCAATTTTTTCTTTGAAAAACCTTTATGCAGTAAGAAATTGCTTAGACGTTCATACCAAGCTCTGGGGCTTGTTTGAGGCCATATAGCGCTTTCTTGAGCTTGAAAACATGGTCGAAAAATTTATGATTTTTGAAACCAGGGGGTTAGTTTTACAAAGACTTTCTCTTTAATAAAACTATTCAGTAAAGCACTTTTCACATCTATTTGAAAAAGTTTAAAATTTTGAAAATTTACAAAGGCACAAAGCATCCGAATGGATTCAAGTCTTGCAACTGGAGCATACGTCTCATCGTAGTTGATACATTCCTCTTGGTTGTATCCTTGAGCTACTAGACGAGTTTTGTTGCGAGTGACTGAACCATCTTCATTTACTTTGTTATGAAAAACCCATTTAGTACCAATAATCGAATGGTTAGCTGGTTTAGGAACAAGTTTTCAGACCTGACTTTTTTCGAATTGGTTGAGTTCTTCTTGCATAGCGAAAATCCAAAATTCATCATTAAAAGCTTCTAAAATATTTTTAGGCTCAATTTGCGAAATAAAAGTAGTGCTAGCAATAGAATCTCTTAAAGATGATCGAGTACTTACTCCGCGTGATACCTCACCTATTACCAAGTTTTCTGGGTGTGACGGCTTGAACTCGAACTTCTTCGGTAAGTCCTCCAAAGAATTGGTTTCAGGGGTGGTATTCATCGGCGTGGAAGTTGATGGTTCAACATCATCGTCGGGGATATCCGTTATACTATTTTCCTCATCAAAAGTCATATTAGTATATTCTTCTACAATTATTGAGCGT
The DNA here is from genome assembly GCA_029216955.1 of Iris pallida. NCBI lineage: Eukaryota > Viridiplantae > Streptophyta > Magnoliopsida > Asparagales > Iridaceae > Iris > Iris pallida. The sequence goes on along the minus strand of JANAVB010013623.1, from coordinate 21,208 downwards.
TTGTTGAACACTCTATATCACTTACTCTTGGCAGCATAGCCAAGAAAAATACCGTCGTCAGCTTTGGCATCAAACTTGCCTAAGTTGTCTTTCGTATTTAGGATAAAAAGCAACAACCGAACACTCTAAAATAAGAGACATTAGGAGTCCTACCAAACCAAAGCTCATAGGGTGTTTTCTTCGAAATAGGTCGAATAAGCACTCTATTTAAAACATGGCAAGCTGTACTGACAGCTTCTGCCCAAAAATATGTTAGAAGTGAAAATTTATTCAACATGACTCTATCCATATCGCCAAGAGTCCTATTCTTCGCTCCCCAATACCATTTTGTTGAGGAGTTCTAGGACAAGAAAATTCATGATCAAAACCATTTGTTTCGCAAAATTTTTAAAATCAGAATTTTTGAATTTGCCTCCATGATCACTTCGGATTCGAGTAATCATGTAGTCTTGTTTATTTTGGACCTTTTTGGCAAAGATTTTGAAAACTGAAATAGTATCACTTTTGTTTGTAAGGAAAAAAACCCAAGTAAATCTTGAAAAATCATCTACAATAACAAAAGCATAGAGTTTTCCACCAAGATTGGCTACTCTACTGGGACCAAATAAGTCCATGTTCAGTAATTACAAGGTCTAGTGGTACTTACAGTATTTATGGATTTAAATAAGATTTGGTTGCCTTATTCAGTTCACATTCGACACATACCGTGTCCTTCTTGAATGTGATATCGGACAGACCTCTTACTAGCTTCTTTGTCGATAGCCTGGATATAGTATCCATATTGGCATGACCAAGACGCTGGTGCCACCAAAGTCTTTCATCCTTATGGGCGTAGAGGCATCTTTCTGTACTGTTAGTATTTTTAGATAGATAAAAATTATAAATGTTATCTTCTCTTATCCCTTCAAAAGCAATGTCTCCAGTTGACCTATCATAAATGTAGCATTTATTCTTTCTAAAGTTAATATCATATCGATGATCAGCAAGATGACTTATGCTGAGCAGGTTATGCTTTAACTCGGTCACTAAGCAGACATCCTTTATTACAGGAGAAGGAGGATAACCAATAGTACCATTACCTATGATGTAGCCCTTTAAATTGTTATCGAATGATACATATCCTTCCATCTTCATCGATAGTGATGCAAAAAGATTTGCATCTCCAATCATATGTCGCGAGCACCCATTATCGAAAATCCACTTGCTTTTAGTTGAAGAAGGAAGGTCCACCTACATCACGAGTAGATGTGACCTTTGGTACCCAAGTTCTTGTGGGTCCTGAAATGTTAGTCTTCGGTACCCATGCATATAGATTAATATCAACTAATTTTCTAATTCTACACTGTGGTGAGATATGACCATGTAATCCACAGTATGTGCAAGTAGCATGCATATTTTTGTTAGGAGCAGGTTGATAGTGATGTTTATATGCAGCATGGTGATAGTTATGTGAACCAGCAGGATAGTGACTATGTGTAGCAGCAGGATAATAGTTATGACTATGTTGTTAGGGTTATATACTAAAAGCATCACTTTTGTAGTAACCTTATTTCCTTAAATTTTGAATGAGAATCATATGGGCAAATGTTTGCATATTGTATTTGTTGCAAGTGTTAATACAAATGTCTAATATTCTATATTATAGATAATATGGTGTGTGGTGTCACACAGAAGATCATATTATCAGTTTTCTATGGAGTATATAAATAGTTCACAACCTAGATGGACTTGGACAATCTATTAGAAAGGTTGTAGTATAATCTGGTATTAGTCTATCTTGACTATAGGTTTACACTAGTACACTTTGTGTGTATTGAACAGGACCACTTGAGGTTGTTCTCTTTGTACTGACTACACAAGAGAACAAACACCTCTGTTATTATGGATGCTTGTGCTCTTAATCCGGATATAATAACGGACATGTATATGCAGTGTGCATTACTTTGACTCATAAAAGAGTGAGATTCATTATGGATCAACAACCTCTATGAATTGGGTAATAACATTGTATGTATGATGGGCTGTTGATTATAAATGAAATCCATGTCCCGATACATCGGGTTGATGATGTCCTCTTAAGGAGCTTATAAGGATTGTCATGTAAACCCTGCAGGTGGATTATATCCGACATGACAAATAAAGTTGAGCGGTACTACTTAAGGATAAAAGATGTCGAATCAATATAGTTGTCAGTAACTTAATTTGATCGACGGACATACGATATCTAAACATAGGGAGCCAAACGAGCATATAATAAAAGGAGCCCACAAACATAATTTAGGATTATGAAGGTAGTGCAACAATAGCTCATTAGTGGACCGAGCTATTATTAATGGGCCTGGATTGTGTGTTCGGACTGAATACGGGATATCCAGATCCGTTAGGAGGCCTAACCCTAATTTCTTCTCATGGTCCCTGCCTAGCCTATATATATCCTCTATTCTCTAGCCGCCATATTACTGATCAAAAATCTGAAACTTTCTCTAAATTCGTGATTCACGTAAGGAGAGAAAGAGAGGGCTGCCAAGGAGAAAAAAAGGTTGGAAGATCGTCGTCCACACGACGTCCAACTCGAGGAAGGAATACGTACAGAAGATCTTGGGGTCGTCTGCTCGAGATTGCCAGGAATTACTTGTCTCCTTTCCGCCGCAGGCATAATTCGTGAACCCTAGTTTCCGCCTATGAAGGGTTAGAACACGTATTAGATCTGTTTAACTTTCTATCGATCAATACGTACACCAAAGGAAGGGTCCTGGTAATCCCCAGTTCCATCAATTGGTATCAGAGCCACTTTGGATCTACGTATTGATTGATACATCCATGTTTCCAATAAAACCTGTACTGTGTAATATTCGGTAGATGTAGATCTGTTCTAACTCGGTTTTGCAGGCATCTTAGATCCAACTATTATGGTCCAATACATGTTTTTTGATTGTTTTGTTTAAACCACGGACATGTTGTGGATGTTGTTGTTGCTGTGGATGTAATTAAAATTACGAGGGTTGATCGTGCTTATTATTTTAATTTTTCAATCTAGATTATGTGTGAACTCCTTCGGGAGGCATAGGATTGATGTAATTTTAATTATTTTTGATCAATCGTGATGGCGGTGGTGGCTGTTTCTGACGTCGGACGAGATGCTGGTTTTAAGCAGTCCAGAGGCAGACAGATGATTTTCGATGAAGGAATCGACAGCCAAAACCTTTAAAAAAATCGGGGCGCTGTCCCGAACCCCGCGACCTGACCGGGCAGGTCAAACCCCGAATAGATCTGCGCAGCACCAGATTTTGGATTCTGATAGTTGAGGACTGAGCAGCAAAGATGACCATAATAGTTGGATATTTTCTTTTATTTTTGTCATTTTGCTTTTTCTGATTATGCATGTTTATTATTATGTGGTTATTTTTTTTGAAAAACCAAGCCTACATTAATAATGGACAACATGGACATAATATCAACTAGTAGAAAAACCCTCATTGTTAAATAACTAAGTGGGAGAGGATTTTTATTTAGTATAAATCCTATGGTCTCCATTACTGGTTTGTAGGTGATGTAATTATACTTGCGTGTTGGCTTTAGTGCTTTCCTCCATATCGGATGAGTATAATTATGGATCACCAGTACAAACTTTCTTAGGGATAATTATAGAAAGTTAACTAGTATGTGTTCACTTCTCCATCTGAAGGAACTCATTACAAGGTAATGGACTTAGTATTAAGTAATGGTATACACTTAGATACAAATAATGGTATCCTCCCCATCGAAGTCACTCTTATTATTTGTATGACCAGAGCAAGACCAGCATATTAATTTTATTTGTCATAAAGTTATATTGACATGATAGTAAAATTAATAAGAAAAATTTTCTTGAACAAAGTTGAATTTGTATACGTCCACACTATCGTGGCATGCTAAATTCATGGTGTTCAAGGTGTTGGTAAATTTCTTATTATTGTTTTGAGGGAATCAATATTTAGTTAATTCAAAAAGTTTTTTTACCCTACATAATTTTATTTATGTGATTCTCAGAATTTCAAAAATGGGTTCTTTCAGTCCAATTATGGTGATTCTTAAAGAAAACAAACTTACTGGACCTAATTATATTGACTGGAAACATAATTTGGACATTGTTCTGACTGCTGAGGAGTACAAATATGTACTTGTTGAGGAATGCCCACCTAAGTCTGATGCTAACTCTGATGAAGAGGTCAAAGAGGCTTATAAGAAGTGGAAAAAGACAGATGAAATGACGCGGTGTTACATTCTGGCATCTATGTCAAATGTACTGCAACATCAACATCAGGCCATGGCCACAGCTTATGACATGATGTATAACCTCAAGGAACTCTTCGAACATCAGAGTAGAGCAGCTAGGCAGTTTGCTATAAAATGTTTAATGAATACAAAAATGGCTGAGGGTACACCAGTAAGGGATCATGTTCTCAAGATGATGGGTCATCTGAATAAGATGGAGATCCTTGGAGCTGAAATCGATGGAGAATTCCAGGTCGATATCATTCTCAGGACTCTGCCTAAAAGTTTTGATAATTTCTGCCTTAATTACAACATGAACAAAAGGTTGTATAGTTTGGCAGAACTTGCAAAAGAGCTACAGGATGCTGAATCTCTCTTTAGGCAGAGTGGTCATATTTTTTGTTTCTGAAAAGGCTTCTACTTCAAAGCCAAAAGGCGGTAAGAAGAAGAATAACATTCAGAAACAGACAAATTCAGCAAAGGGTTATATACTAAAAGTATCACTTTTGTAGTAACCTTATTTCCTTAAATTTTGAATGAGAATCATATGGGCAAATATTTGCATATTGTATTTGTTGCAAGTGTTAATGCAAATGTCTAATATTCTATATTGTAAATAATATGGTGTGTGGTGTCACACAGAAGATCATATTATCAGTTTCCTATGGAGTATTTAAATAGTTCACAACCTAGATGGACTTGGACAATCTATTGGAAAGGTTGTAGTATAATCTGGTATTAGTCTATCTTGACTATAGGTTTACACTAGTATACTTTGTGTGTATTGAACAGGGCCACTTGAGGTTGTTCTCTTTGTACTGACTACATAAGAGAACAAATACCTCTGTTATTATGGATGCTTGTGCTCTTAATCCGGATATAATAACGGACATGTATATGCAGTGTGCATTACTTTGACTCGTAAAAGAGTGAGATTCATTATGGATCAACAACCTCTATGAATTGGGTAATAACATTGTATGTATGATGGACTGTTGATTATAAATGGAATTCATGTTCCGATACATCGGGTTGATGATGTCCTCTTAAGGAGCTCATAAGGATTGTCATGTAAACCCTATAGGTGGATTATATCCGACATGACAAATAAAGTTGAGCGGTACTACTTAAGGATAAAAGATGTCGAATCAATATAGTTGTCAGTAACTTAATTTGATCGACGAACATACGATATCTTAACATGGGAAGCCAAACGAGCATATAATAAAAGGAGCCCACAAACATAATTTGGGATTAGGGAGGTAGTGCAACAATAGCTCATTAGTGGACCGAGCTATTGTTAATGGGCCTGGATTGTGTGTTCGGGCTGAACACGGGATATCCAAATTCGTTAGGAGGCCTAACCCTAATTTCTCATCATGGTCCCTGCCGTAGCCTATATATATCCTCTATTCTCTGGCCGCCATATTACTGATCAAAAATCTGAAACTTTTTCTAAATTCGTGATTCACGTAAGGAGAGAAAGAGAGGGCTGCCAATGAGAAGAAAAGGTTGGAAGATCGTCGCCCATACGACGTCCAACTCGAGGAAGGAATACGTGCAGAAGATCTTGGGGTCGTCCGCTCGAGATTGCCAGGAATTACTTGTCTCCTTTCCGCCGCAGGTATAATTCGTGAACCCTAGTTTCCGTCTATGAAGGGTTAGAACACGTATTAGATCTGTTTAACTTTCTATCGATCAATACGCACACCAAAGGAAGGGTCCTGGGAATCCCCAGTTCCATCATATGTACAGTAGCAGGATAATAGTTATGAGTAGGTTGAGAATGATGTCTACATGCATGTGGTTTATGTACTGCATGGGAGTACGTGTACATATAAGCATGGTTACGTGCTACATGTGGGTGACGTATTTTACTATTATGAGTGGTCTGGTGTTTTGTGTGTGTTTTATGACTGTGAGATTGGGTTTGAGGTTGAGCAACCTGTTTCCCCAATCTGATCTCTAATTTCTTAGAGACGTCATTCAGTTAATTGTACTTTGCATTCAGACCATCAATCTTAGCAATAAAGATCTTGTGTTTGTTCTTTTCTTCAGCAAGCTCTTTGTTGAGTGCTGAGATCTCACGTGTCTGCTTCTCAATAAATTTTTTGGCATCATGTAAGCTTAATTTAAGCTTGGATACCTCATCAGTGACTTCCGTGGGTGGAGTGTCTCTAACATTATCAAGTATAGAAGAAAGATTATGAATCTATATTTCATAGCCTTTGATTTTCTCCTTGGCATGCTTATATTTATTAATGACTTTCTTGTGATCATTTAGTAGGTCATTAAAAGCATCGCCAAGTTCATCAAATATAAAGTCATTAAGAGTCTCGTCAATTACCTTATCGGATGTTGCCATTAGGCAGACATTAGCAGTGTCTCGAGAAGAGTCATCTTCTTCCTTAGAATCATTGGCTTCGCTTTCGTGCCAAATACTAGTATTGGCGTACTTTCATGAAGATGGCTTCTTGTAGGGCTTCTCATATCGGTTACCTTTCTTTGCAAAGGGACAGTCCTTTAGAACATGTCCAGTCTTTTTGCAGCCGTAGCACGTTGGTTCTTCCTCATCGTCTTCTTATTGTTCCTTCTTCCTTCGATTGAAATGAATGAACTTCTTGAAGTTACGGACTAGAAGAGCTTGATCATCATCTTCTGAATTATCATCGTCAGTCTTTTCAGGATCAGCCCTTCGACGATGAGCTGTTAGGGCAATCTCTTTTGCCTTTGGAGCAGGTTCGTCGAAGTCTTTGAGGTCGAGCTCGTGGGTCATCAGCTTTTCCATCAAAGTTTTTATGGACATTTTGGTTAGATCATTGCCTTCTATAATTGTTGTTACCTTAGGGTTCCAGATCTTCGGTAGCCCCCTGAGTAACTTGCAGATCTTCTCATGATTGGAGTATTGTTTGCCAAGAGATGACAGAGGATTGATGACATCAAGGAACCTTGTGAACATTTGAGTGATCGTCTCATTCGGCTTCATCTTGAATGCCTCGTATTCTTGAGTCAGACGACTGATCTTAGATTCCTTGACTTGCACAGAAAAGAGCATTAATAGCTCTAGCATCTAGACTCGCCTGTTTTTTCCTCATCAGAATACTTGTCATTGGGTTTTTTCGATGAGATCTCCCTCGACAACTATTCTGGCAGGCTTTTTGTAACCATCAGTGACAATGGTCCACAGGTCAAAGTCTAGAGACTTGAGATAGAAACTCATCCTAGTTTTCCAATAGGTATAGTTGGTTCCATCAAATAGGGGTAGCCTATCAGTGGATTGTCCCTCACTATGGTTGGAAAACATAGGTTGTGTGGTTGCCATGGATCAGCTCTAGGATGTTAGTCCTTGTTAAGAGAACAGAGCTCTGATACCAATTGAAGAACAGATAGACAACTCTAAAGGGGGGTGAATGGAGTTTATAACGATAATGGCCAAATAAAATTTAACTCTTTTCACCAACAGTAAATAATCAGAGTAGTAAATGCGAAAATAAAAAGATCAAGAGAGCACACGCAAACACAACAGATTTTTAACCTGGTTTCCCTCGTGGAAGACTAGTTCAGGCATGAGAACTCTAACTCAGGATTAAATCCACTATTTATGAAATAGTAGTTACACCCCGTGCCTTTTCTTCAGAAGAGCACGTCAACTTCTTACAAAGATCGCTGTGGCGAAGCTTGAAATTTTTCAAGCGACTTTCTTGACTCTTGCACAAACTTCTAACTGAATAGCACTGAGCACTTTTAGGCTTAGGAAGCTTGTGGCTAGTAGATGAGAAGGTTAAGGCTTGTATGAGGCTTATAGAGAAGAGATGAAAAAAATAATTGGATGAATTAGAATGAGAGAATTCAAGGCCTATTTATACTAGCTGGGATAGGCAGAATTCGGCCAGAATTCTGTATCATGAATTCAAATTTTTGGCCGTTGGACAACTAGCATCTCGCAGTCCCTATAAATTAGGTCCTAAAAATTAGGGGACAGAGTTCGGCCCGAACTCTGTGTGGAGGCAGAGTTCGGCCCGAACTCTGTCTCCATGGGGACAGAATGTTCAAAGGAAGTTGGGCTTATTGGGCTTTTGGTTGAGTGGAGCTGTGAGTTTGTTTGGAAATAAGGTTTAAGCCAAGAATACCAAGTGCTACTCAATTTACATTTTGCTAGACTCAATAAATGTAAAATAGTATAGACTCTGAAAACGAGTACGCTGTAGGAGAGAGACGACGTCCGCTTTGCACTAAATTATGTCTTGATGTGTCATATTGAATTATGACAAGTATCATATTGTCAATTTGTCAATATTTGGTTGACCGTGATCCGGTTTGGGTCAACAATAAAAGCATAATAATGCTAATATTGATCAGAAATTAATATTTCTCAAAATAAATTTAAAATAATATAATTATAAAATATCAAAAAAATATCAAAATTTATTAATTACGAGAAAGTTGGGTCACACCTAATAACAAAACCCAAAGCCTCTGACCATGCTAAAACCCTTTACAATATGTACCCCACAACCCAAGAATTTATATAGAAACCCAATGATCCCAAACAATCCTTATTACGGTCGTTCTCATAAAATCCAAAGGAAATGAAAAAAAAAGAGTGAGCGAGAGCTGAGAGAAAGAGATCGAGAAGGGAGAGAGACAGAGAAGAGAGAGTGAGAGTTGAGAGAAAATATCGAGAAGGGAGAGAGACAAAGCAGAGAGAGTGAGAGTTCGAGTGTGAGAGAGAGAGAGAGAGAGTGGGGCTCAAATCAAGAAAAATGGCTCGAAACTCGGCCACGCGACAGAAGTGGCGGCGACTACTGGCCAAAGTGGAGGATGGTGGTCGCAGCGAACGCTAGGGAGGCGGCGCTCGATTGCGAGGAGATCGGTGGATGCCACGTTCTTGGAGGGGTTTTGTCACGCCCCAGAACCAGAATACTGGAGAGCGGGGGAATGACTCAGCCAGCTACGTATTACGGGTAGATGAATACTGTATAATACGATTAATGCTGTCTAACCAGACGAGGGGGTGCATACTACATGAAAGTCTTACTATGGTCATTTCACATCTATTGTCTCAATCATTCAAACAAGAAACAGAAATAGAGAACATGTAAGATAAAGCAGTAAGGCGTCCCAAACGCTCAGTTAAAATGTTCTGGAGATCTGGCTTTACAAAACATAGCCAGATGGTATAGTAACGTATACACAATTGTCATCAGCTGCAGTCTGACTTAGTTACAATCATACAAAAGTAAGTACAAGACGATCCGACTAACATGTCGGTGCCAAACGGCTAAGTATAAAGTAAATAACAAAACGAACGGTGAAGTAAGGAACCCACTCGAGTCCTCCTGCGATCATCCCTCTAGTATTGACCATCTTGGAGGTAGAAGTAAGCTGGATCCTCGGGGACCGGCTCTAAATCTGGCCATGCAAAACCAGAGAGGTTAGACCTCTAATAGCAAGTACCACAAGGAAGCACGATATGAAGGATTAAACCAGTAAGTAAGAGAATATAATAATAGATCTCTGCTTTCCACTAGGATTCACATAACATCACGACACTTCGAACCAACCTCCCAACCAAACAAGGACAGAGGTTGGCCCGTCATGTCCTGACATTCTGATCATCTCAGTTAGGCAACAGAGTAGATACAGTACACAAACAAATCATCTTGAACGACCAATCAACTCTTACGGCTTGCTATTGTGAGTCCCAAGTTATCCTGGAATTATGCAAAAATAGGGATTCCTCAGTTCTTACTATGTGCGAGCAAGGCTAGTCTATCCAGTCAATCAATTGCGCCAATCATGTAGTTAGACGAGTCCCAGCGGGACGCCCGCCGTTATAGCATGTACAATAATATAAGCAGATACCGTTCCCTGTCCGTGTGACAGGGTTACAGTATCTGTGGGAACCAGCCGGCCTGTCGGGCACTTAATAGTCCCAAGAGGGCTGCCATGTAAGAACTCAGGAATCCATTCTCTCCATACCATCATTATTTTATTTAACTTAATGGTCTTTACGTTGAGTGAAGTTCCATGCCGTGGATCATGGTCATTCAATGAGTACTTTCGTACGGGGTACGATATGTGCAACTCTACAACAATACCCGTGCGGCTAGGTTGTAGGTTTTATATAGCGTGATGCAACAATCAAATCTGACCACGGGATAATCATGCCTTGACCATAAAGTACACATGCTATTTTTGTAAGATAAATAAATAATTAAATAATAAATAATTACTTTGAAGCCTGCATGTGCCTGTATGCCAATATTCGGGATCGGCTAATCGATTTCAATAGTTCATTACATGAACGTGTCTCATTCATTCATTTCAATAAGACGACTAGCCAGTCTCTTAGTTCCAACTAGGAACGCATGATCAATTTAGTCAAGATAACCATTATTATCAATGGTGTCAAGGCATGAAAGTCAATTATCATTAAAATGGGGTCGAGTCTATAACTCTCAAGGTCAAGTTCTAGTCATACTGGGTATCCATGGATCAATCAGGACACAAGGCGCATTCCACGTAACAATCTGTATTATCAATATTAACATATCATGATTTATCAAGAAATTCACGAAAAAGGCGTAAGGATATAATAGAAGAATTATCATGCCATCATTAAATGAATAATTATATGGCAAATAAAACACCCAGGTCGAGAAGTCATGCCAAATTGAGTAGGTTACACTAAGGCCAACAAGTCACGCCAACAAGTCTAGTCGAAGTGAGCGTGAAAATGGTTCATATTGGCATGCACAGTGTGAGCGTGAAGGGAAAATCCACGCACACACAAGTGAGCGTGGAAAATGATAAGAAATTCACGTACGTACTCAAGGACGTGTGCGTGACTAAAAATCCACGCACTCATGGATGTGTGCGTGACTAAAAATACACGCACGCTCATGAGAACGTAAGCGTGACTAAAAATACACGCACGCTCATGAGAATGTGAGTGTGACTAAAATACACGCACGCTCATGAGAACGTGAGCGTGACTAAAATACACGCACGCTCATGAGAACGTGAGCGTGACTAAAATACACGCACGCTCATGAGAACGTGAGCGTGACTAAAATACACGCACGCTCATGAGAACGTGAGCGTGACTAAAATACACGCTAACATGTAAGAACATGAGCGTGTCTCAAAATCCACGCAGACACGTAGAGACGTGTGCGTGACTAAAAATACACGCAGCCACGTAAGAACGTGTGCGTGACTCAGGAGCCTTCGTCCCAAGCCAGAAAATGAAGTTCCCAGCCAGAAAATATGCTAAGTTGGGAGATCAAAACCCATGAATAACCGAAATACAACAACTTAGATCTAGAGAAAACAAGCCATAGAAATCAAAAATGCCAAGAACTAAACTCTCTCAGAATCATGAGAGGAAGAGTAATGATCCAAAAAAATAGATGAAGGAGAAGCAAGATTGCACTTGCCTACTGCTACTGCTGGTGGGTGGAGAGTGATGAGAGGAAGAAGAAGAAGTAATGGTGAGGAATAAGAGTTATGAGGAGAGAGAAGAAGAAGGGTGCTTTAAATAGGAAGGGTGGTGGTAGGTGGGAGTTGTGGGCCGGGTTTGATTTCGGATCCAACCATGAACCCGAAAACCCTCCATGGCCGAACCCAATAAGACCAAAGCAGAGAATAAAAGCAGGAAGAAAATACAGAAATAAAATACAGGAATAAAATGCAGAAATAAAATACAGATAATTAATTAACATGAAATTAAAGAGCAGATAATTAACATGAACCTATAGAAATTAAAATACAGGATAATACATGATAAATAGTAAATAAAGATACATAAATTGTGCATGTATAAAAATATGCATTCTGGGAACGGGGAGTGACATCTCTACCCACCTTAGAAAAATTCCGTCCTCGGAATTTCAAATCCAAGCAGGTAGAAATATCGGAGCTAAACTAATACAAGCAATTCTAGTGAGCAAGCAATCATTTTTTACCATATCAAAAACAAGTACTATATATGTAAATTCATCAATCCACGATATCAAGTAGCTCTACCCATAAGGTGATAAGCATGAAGAATCAGGACAATCAAGGTATACAGAAAGAGATATACCTTGTGAGTCAAACAGGTGTGGATACCGTGATCGGATATCATCCTCACGTTCCCACGTTGACTCTCCCAATGAGTGATGACCCCAAGCAACACGGACAAGACTAATTGTTCGGTTCTTGAGTATCTTCTCTTTTCGGTCCAAAATGGACACAGGCTGTTCCTCGTAAGACAGGTTGGTACCAACAACCAGCTCAGAATGATCGAGGACATGACTTAGGTCCGATACATACCTACGTAATTGAGATACATAAAATACGTCATACACCTCTCGTAACGAAGGTGGGAGAGATAAACGATAAGGTACATCGCCTATCCGATCAAGGATAACAAATGGGCCCACGTACCGCGGACTCAATTTCCCACGAACGCCAAATCTAATGACCCCGCGAGTAGGTGAGATCCGCAAGAATACGTGGTCCCCAACAGAGAACTCTAACGGCCTACGATGCTGGTCTGCCCAATGACGATGCCGGTCCTGCGCAACTCGAAGTCGCTCTCTAATCCCCTTAACCACTTCAACCGTCTGAACAATCATTTCTGGGCCTAATATCTTCCTCTCCCCGATATCATCCCATGCAAGCGGTGACCTGCACTTCTTACCATATAGTGCTTCGAATGGCGCCATCTGGATACTGGCTTGATAACTATTGTTGTATGAGAACTCGACCAAGTGCAGGTGACTCTCCCAAGACCCTCCAAAATCTAGAGTGCAAGCTCGCAACATGTCTTCTAAAGTCTGAATCGTTCTTTCTGATTGCCCATCCGTCTGCGGATGGTAAGCCGTGCTAAATCTTAACTTGGTACCCAGACTATGATGTAAGTTCTTCCAGAAATATGATGTAAAGCGAGTATCCCGATCCGACACAATACTGACAGGGACTCCATGCTGCCTGACTATCTGTTGCATATATAACTTCGCCAACTTTTCTGTAGATTGCCCTACTCTGAAAGAAAGAAAGTGTGCTACTTTCGTAAGTCGGTCCACTATTACCCAAATAGCGTCCTTACCACTTGGTGATCTCGATAAACCGGTCACAAAGCCCATTGTAATATGCTCCCATTTCCACTCCGGAATAGGAAGCGGTTGTAATAACCCAGCTGGCCTCTGCTGTTCTGCCTTCACTTGCTGACATACCAAGCAACGGAAAACAAATCTAGCTATCTCCCTCTTCATCCCGTTCCACCAGAAATGCTGCTTGATATCTTGGTACATCTTGGTCCCTCCAGGGTGAATAGAATACTGAGAACTGTGAGCTTCTGCCATAACCTCATGTCTGATATCTCTACTAGGCACACATAGACGTGATCCAAACCTAAGTGTACCATCTTCATGAATTCTCATCTCCTTCCTGAGTCCTGACTCACATTCTGTCCTAAGCTTCTGAATCCTTGGGTCTTGTGCCTGAGCTGCCTTGGTCCTGCCTACCAAGTCGGATTGAACTTGCAGACTTGTTAGAACTCCTACATCACTAGGAAGTATAACTTCGATGCCCATCTCCTGAAGGTCTTCTAAGATATGCTTCTGTGTTGTTAACATAAATACGCCGCCTCTCATGCTAAGAGCGTCTGCTACTACATTAGCCTTGCCTGGATGATACTGAAGCTCCACGTCATAATCCTTAATCAACTCCAACCATCTTCTTTGCCTCATGTTCAGCTCCTTCTGAGTAAAAATGTACTTCAGACTTTTATGATCTGTGTACATCTCCACTCGGTCACCATATAAGTAATGCCTCCATAGCTTCAGAGCAAACACTACTGCCGCTAACTCCAAATCATGAGTTGGGTAATTCTTCTCGTGGTCCCGAAGCTGCCTAGATGCATATGCTATCACCTTCCCATGCTGCATAAGGACACATCCAAGTCCTTTACCTGACGCATCACAATATACTGTAAAACCTCCGGGTCCAACTGGCAATGTGAGAATAGGTGCTGATATCAATTTCTGCTTCAAAGTCTCGAATGATGCCTGACATTCTGCCGACCAAACGAATGGTACATCCTTCCGGGTCAAGCGGGTCATGGGTGCTGAAAGCCTTGTAAAGTCTGACACAAACCTTCTGTAATATCCTGCCAATCCCAAGAAGCTCCGTACATCTGCTACGGTCTTGGGTACTGGCCAACTTTCTACTGCTTCTATCTTCTTGGGGTCCACTGCCACTCCAGCTCCTGATATGATGTAACCTAAAAATGAAATGTGATCCGACCAAAACTTACACTTGCTGAGCTTGGCATACAACTGGTTCTCTCTCAGAACCTGTAACACTTTCCTGAGGTGGTCTTCATGCTCCTCTTCACTAGCAGAGTATACGAGAATGTCGTCAAGAAACACAACGACAAACTGGTCTAAATATGGCATAAAGATACGATTCATCAAATCCATGAATATCGCTGGAGCATTGGTCAAGCCAAACGGCATTACTAAGAATTCATAATGCCCATACTTCGACCTGAACGCTATCTTGGGAATATCTTCCTTCCGAACCCTCACCTGATGGTACCCTGAACGAAGATCTATCTTGGAGAAAACTCTAGCCTTACTCAACTGATCAAATAAGTCATCGATCCTGGGTAATGGGTACTTGTTCTTTACTGTTGCCGCGTTAAGACTCCTGTAGTTAATGCATAATCTGGATGACCCATCCTTCTTTCCTACAAGTACCACTGGTGCTACCCATGGCGACACGCTAGCTTGGATGAACTTCTTCTCCTTCATTTCCTCTATATGCTGATATACCTTGGCCTGCTCTGAATCCGCCATTCTGTAAACTCGATCTGATATCGGTTTAGTTTCTGGTGCCAATTCTATACTGAACTCAATATCTCTGACCGGTGGTAGACCTGGAAGTTCTTCAGGAAATACGTCTAGAAATTCTTCAACTACCTTCGGAATCTGAACTTCTTCCATTGCCGCTACTACTCCCTGCTCTGGTTGAGTTGCCCCTGATCTGACTAAGGTGAATCTCTCCATGCCTGGAATATCAAAGATACACTCCCTCTACGACAATCTATTGTCGTATGACTGTCTTTTAGCCAGTCCATGCCTAAAATAACGTCGAAATTTTCAACAGGAAATTCTATCAACCGGGCAGGTAAAGAATGCCCGCAAACTACAACGCTACATGCTAAAATAACTCTACTAACTCCTACGAGCCCATTACCAGTGAGTATATTCAACCTTCCTGGCAATGCCTCGAACTCTATTCCTAATCGTGTCACAAATTGTGCAGATATAAATGAATGGGATGCTCCCGAATCAAACAATGCTACTGCGGGATATGAGGCGACGAGAATGTTACCTGCCACAACATCTCTCGATGCCAATGCCTCCTCCAAGGATAAAGTGAATGCCTGCCCTCGACCTCCTTGCTGGTTCCCATGCTGCGGCCTAACCTGATGTTGCTGCTGGCCTCTTCCTTGATGATGCTGGGGTGGTCTATGCTGGGGTTGCTGTATCGACGGCCCCTGCTGCCGAAACATCTGAGCCTGCGGACGCTGTGCCAACAGCCTAACTGCCACTGCCGGTCCTCGATACTGTCCTGCCCCTGGGGCTGGCAGAGCAGGAAACTGCTGCCCTGGTCCTCCTGACCTCGAATTCATGGGACATGTGGTAACCCGATGGTCTGGATTTCTACATATCAGACATAGTCCATTCAATATCTGACACACATCTCTAGTGTGTCCCATCTTCCCATAATAAGTACAGCCCGCCGGGGGTTGCTGGTTCTTTCTCTGTTGCTGTTGCTGCTGCCTGGGTGGTGGTGCTGGTCCTCGTATCGCCACATCATGGATACGAATGCCAGTGGATGGTGCTGTTGTTCGGGGCGCTGCTCCCCCTCCTCCTTCAATCTGACTGTGGGACCTCTTCTGACCCCCAGTCCTCACTGCAAGCCTCTGAATGGTGATCTCATGCCTTCGAGTTGCCGTCAATACTTCGTCAAAAGTTTGGTAATTGTGCCCCTCTATTAATTGCAAGAGTTCAAGATGAAATCCTTGCTGAAACCTCATAGCCCTCTGGCTCTCTGTTGCTACCATCTCTGGGGCGAATCTACTCAATCTGCAGAACTCCGCTGCATAAGCATCTACCGTCTTGCCGGCCTGCCTGAGGCTGATAAACTTCTGTTGTAGCTCAAACCGTGCCACAACTCCATAGTACTTCGTCTTGAATCTTGCTGTAAAATCGTCCCAAGCCACAGGATGTCTGATGCCCACTTTCTCTGATTTCCACCAATCACGCGCGAGATCCTGAAGTAACAACTTCACTAGATCCACACGTTCTGCTGCCGGTACCTTAGCTGCCGTCAGAATAGCCTCAATATCCTTAAGCCATGCATCTGCTGAGATGGCATCTTCCGTGCCCTCGAAACGGCATGGGTTGTACTTGCAAAACCTGGCTGATGCTCCTGAATCAGTCCTCACTCCTCTTTCCAAAGCCGTCTGCAATCCTTGGTTGAGCAACACATTCTGCTCTTGTAGCTGAGTGTGCATGCGCTGCTGGGCCAACATCTGATGTTGCTGAGTAGCCATCATTCCTCTCATGATCTCCAGAAGGGTTGGTGTGTCCACTTGGGTAGGTGGAACGGTTGGGGGTGGTGGAACATCCGGATACTGCGATCCAGCTGCTGCTTCCACTATCACTTCTTCCTGGGTAGCCTCCTGAGTTAGTACTGGCCCTTGTTGCTGACCAACCTGGTCAGGTTGCCCATGTTGCTCTTGTTTCTGTCCAGCTCTGACCGATGCGGACGAAGTGCCCCTAAGAAAAAGGACAAGAGAACAATCAAACAACCGGACATGAAGGATCAATGAAGTCAAAGGATACCGAAATGTCAAGCAAGAGTTGAGGAAAACGAATCATGAGATCAAGGGGGAAACACGTGTGATTGAGACATCCTATAAATCAAAACACCCCACAAGTCTGAAATCAGACCTGCATGGGCCACCACTAAAACCTTGTCACGTCCCAGAACCAGAATACTGGAGAGCGGGGGAATGACTCAGCCAGCTACGTATTACGGGTAGATGAATACCGTATAATACGATCAATGCTGTCTAACCAGACGAGGGGGGTGCATACTACATGAAAGTCTTACTATGGTTATTTCACATCTATTGTCTCAATCATTCAAACAAGAAACAGAAATAGAGAACATGTAAGATAAAGCAGTAAGGCGTCCCAAACGCTCAGTCAAAATGTTCTGGAGATCTGGCTTTACAAAACATAGCCAGATGGTATAGTAACGTATACACAATTGTCATTAGCTGCAGTCTGACTTAGTTACAATCATACAAAAGTAAGTACAAGACGATCCGACTAACATGTCGGTGCCAAACGGCTAAGTATAAAGTAAATAACAAAACGAGCGGTGAAGTAAGGAACCCACTCGAGTCCTCCTGCGATCATCCCTCTAGTATTGACCATCTTGGAGGTAGAAGTAAGCTGGATCCTCGGGGACCGGCTCTAAATCTGGCCATGCAAAACCAGAGAGGTTAGACCTCTAATAGCAAGTACCACAAGGAAGCACGATATGAAGGATTAAACCAGTAAGTAAGAGAATATAATAATAGATCTCTGCTTCCCACTAGGATTCACATAATATCACGATACTTCGAACCAACCTTCCAACCAAACAAGGACAGAGGTTGGCCCGTCATGTCCTGACATTCTGATCATCTCAGTTAGGCAACAGAGTAGATACAGTACACAAACAAATCATCTTGAACGGCCAATCAACTCTTACGGCTTGCTATTGTGAGTCCCAAGTTATCCTGGAATTATGCAAAAATAGGGATTCCTCAGTTCTTACTATGTACGAGCAAGGCTAGTCTATCCAGTCAATCAATTGCGCCAATCATGTAGTTAGACGAGTCCCAGCGGGACGCCCGCCGTTATAGCATGTACAATAATATAAGCAGATACCGTTCCCTGTCCGTGTGACAGGGTTACAGTATCTGTGGGAACCAGCCGGCCTGTCGGGCACTTAATAGTCCCAAGAGGGCTGCCATGTAAGAACTCGGGAATCCATTCTCTCCATGCCATCATTATTTTATTTAACTTAAAGGTCTTTACGTTGAGTGAAGTTCCATGTCGTGGATCATGGTCATTCAATGAGTACTTTCGTACGGGGTACGATATGCGCAACTCTACAACAATACCCGTGCGGCTAGGTTGTAGGTTTTACATAGCGTGATGCAACAATCAAATCTGACCACGGGATAATCATGCCTTGACCATAAAGTACACATGCTGTTTTTGTAAGATAAATAAATAATTAAATAATAAATAATTACTTTGAAGCCTGCATGTGCCTGTATGCCAATATTCGGGATCGGCTAATCGATTTCAATAGTTCATTACATGAACGTATCTCATTCATTCATTTCAATAAGACGACTAGCCAGTCTCTTAGTTCCAACTAGGAACGCATGATCAATTTAGTTAAGATAACCATTATTATCAATGGTGTCAAGGCATGAAAGTCAATTATCATTAAAATGGGATCGAGTCTATAACTCTCAAGGTCAAGTTCTTGTCATACTGGGTATCCATGGATCAATCAGGACACAAGGCGCATTCCACGTAACAATCTGTATTATCAATATTAACATATCATGATTTATCAAGAAATTCACGAAAAAGGCGTAAGGATATAATAGAAGAATTATCATGCCATCATTAAATGAATAATTATAGGGCAAATAAAACACCCAGGTCGAGAAGTCACGCCAAGTTGAGTAGGTTACACTAAGGCCAACAAGTCACGCCAACAAGTCTAGTCGAAGTGAGCGTGAAAATGGTTCATGTTGGCATGCACAGTCTGAGCATGAAGGGAAAATCCACGCACGCACAAGTGAGCGTGGAAAATGATAAGAAATTCACGCACGCACTCAAGGACGTGTGCGTGACTAAAAATCTACGCACTCATGGATGTGTGCGTGACTAAAAATACACGCACGCTCATGAGAACGTAAGCATGACTAAAAATACACACACGCTCATGAGAACGTGAGTGGGACTAAAATACACGCACGCTCATGAGAACGTGAGCGTGACTAAAATATACGCATGCTCATGAGAACGTGAGCGTGACTAAAATACACGCACGCTCATGAGAACGTGAGCGTGACTAAAATACACGCTAACATGTAAGAACATGAGCGTGTCTCAAAATCCACGCAGACACGTAGAGACGTGTGCTTGACTAAAAATACACGCAGCCACGTAAGAACGTGTGCGTGACTCATGAGCCTTCGTCCCAAGCCAGAAAATGAAGTTCCCAGCCAGAAAACACGCTAAGTTGGGAGATCAAAACCCATGAATAACCGAAATACAACAACTTAGATCTAGAGAAAACAAGCCATAGAAATCAAAAATGCCAAGAACTAAACTCTCTCAGAATCATGAGAGGAAGAGTAATGATCCAAAAAAATGGATGAAGGAGAAGCAAGATTGCACTTGCCTACTGCTACTGCTGGTGGGTGGAGAGTGATGAGAGGAAGAAGAAGAAGTAATGGTGAGGAATAAGAGTTATGAGGAGAGAGAACAAGAAGGATGCTTTAAATAGGAAGGGTGGTGGTAGGTGGGAGTTGTGGGCCGGGTTTGATTTCGGATCCAACCATGAACCGGAAAACCCTCCATGGCCGAACCCAATAAGACCAAAGCAGAGAATAAAAGCAGGAAGGAAATGCAGAAATAAAATGCAGGAAGGAAATACAGAAATAAAATACAGATAATTAATTAACATGAAATTAAAGAGCAAATAATTAACATGAACTTATAGGAATTTAAATACAGAATAATACATGATAAATAGTAAATAAATATACATGAATTGTGCATGTATAAAATACGCATTCTGGGAACGAGGAGTGACAGGTTTGGGCTGGTGGCTCCGTCAGATCGACAATGATGGATCAAGACTACGGGGTCCGAGTCGGTTGCAGACATAGGGACACAGTTTGGGGAGACTCCAGTTGAGCGGCGAAGTCACTCGACATAGCTCCTGGTCTCATGGAATTAAGTGCGTGTCTGCATCCATGGGCCACAGGACACGAGGATTAGGTTTAGAGTTTCATTGTGGGTTTTGGGAATTAGAACATGTTGTGTTGGAAACAAATTGATTTTGTAAATGTAATGCTAAAATGAAATGAAATGGACAACCGGGGCCGGACCGGAGGCCGACATGGCTAATAGAAAATTTTGCTTGGATACCGACACAATCAAGACACCGTAAAATGGGTTAGGATTTGGAAACAAAAATGGGTTTTGGATTTGGATTGTGGAGCATGGGTTTGGAAAGTGGGTTTAGATTGGAATGATCCATAATATAGAATTAGGGATACTTATAGGGAATAATTAACATTGAGATTATGAGGGAATATTCTAGAAATATCCTAGGAATATTCTAGGAAGATGTTAGATTCCAAAGAATATTTCCTAGACTTTAATTAATTACATGATTAAGCTAAGCATGCTTAATTAAGTATTCTAGAAGCTTTTCACTTTCATCATGACTAACTATTTACTTAACTTGCCACTCACTCTCCGTAAATTACAAAATTGCTATTCCACTTCTAAATTTTGTAAATTGCCACTCCATATAATTTTTAAAAATAAGAGGAGTGGCCAAGACCGAAAATGACTGCGTGAGTTTGGGGCTGAATTTGTGTCAGATACGACGGAGAATGGGAACACATGGAACATGACACATGATTTGCATGTAGTTGCGGAGCTACAAAATCAACCTAGGGTGGACTAGGTTAGGCTAAGGTGGGATGAAGCGTCTCGGACACACATGAAACTAAAAAATATATATATTGAGAAAATCCAATTTTCTTTGGGGGGGGGGGGGGGGGGGGGGGGGGGGG